>PVIW01005737.1:0-100315 GCA_004026585.1 Noctilio leporinus
CAACTCATATTTGACAAAGGGGGAAGGAACATCCAATGGAGTCAAAACAGTCTCTTCAACAAATGGTGTTGGGAGAACTGGACAGCAACATGCAAAAAGATAAAACTAGACCACCAACTTACACCATACACCAGAATAAACTCAAGATGGATAAAGGATTTAAACATAAGCAGTGCCACCATAAAGGTCCTGGAGAAAAGTACAGGAAGTAAACTTATGGATATCCTACGCAAAAATATGTTTACTGATACTTCACCAAGGGCAAAGGAAATCAAAGAACAAATCAACAAATGGGACTATATCAAATTGAAAAGTTTCTGTTCAGCTAAGGAAAATATCAGCAAAATTCAAAGGGAACCAACTGTATGGGAAAACATAATTGCCAATGAGACCTCAGACAAGGGTCTGATCTCCAAAATATACAAAGAACTAATGTGACTCAACACCAGGGAGACAGACAGCCCAGTTAAAAAATGGGCAAAGGATCCGAACAGACAACTCACTGAGAAAGATATACAAAGGGCCCAGAGGCATATGAAAGAATGCTCAACATCACTAGTCATCAGAGAGATGCAAATTAAAACCACAATAAGATACCACCTCACACCTGTCAGAATGGCAATCATCAACAAATCAACAAACAACAAGTGTTGGCGAGGATGCGGGGCAAAGGGAACGCTCGTACACTGTTCATGGGAATGTAGGCTGGTGCAGCCACTGTGGAAAACAGTATGGGGTTTCCTTAAAAAACTAAAAACAGAACTGCCTTTTGATTCAGCAATTCCACCACTGGGACTATGCCCAAAGAATCCTGAAACACCAATTCATAAGAACCTATCTACACCTATGTTCATAGCAGCACTATTTACAATAGCCAAGTGCTGGAAACAGCCTAAGTGCCTATCAGTGGATGATTGGATCAAAAAACTTTGGTACATTTACACAATGGAATTCTATATAGCAGAAAGAAAGAAGGAACTCGTACCCTTTGCAACAACATGGATGGAACTGGAGAGTATTATGCTTAGTGAAATAAGCCAGTCAGTGAAGGACAAATATCATATGATCTCACCCATTACAGGACAATAATGAACAAACTAACAACAAGCCAAACAGAACCAAATATATGAATACAGTGAATAGGCCTTCAGTGGTTAGGAGGAAGGGGGTTGGGGGGAGAGGGGAGACAGAGGCAAGGAAGGGGAGCAGTTTAGACAAGAACCTAGTATAAAGGAACCATGGACATGGACAACAGGTGGGATTGACTTTGGGGGAAATGGGTGGGTGGGGAGGGGGACCGAGGGGAACAAAAAGGGGATGGATGTAATACAGCAACAATTAAATTAAAAAAAAAAAAAAAAAAAGAACAAAATACCCAAGTATTATGTAGGCTTCTTGAAGATGTGATGAAGTGCATTTTCTGCCTCAGGAAAAAAGCACATTCTTCTAAATAATGTGAAGTTTATTGACCCACAGTTCAAGCCTATGTTAATATTTTTGAGTTTAGATAAGCTACCCTACCTATGACAATCTAATTTCAAATCTATTATAACATCGAATTTAAGGGAAACTTGATATTAAGGAACATGCTAAAAGCAAGAAAGTTATTTTAAAATAATACTATTTTAAAGTGTATTCTCTTTATTTGGTTGCTTTTTATACACTGGATGATGTTACCAATACACCTACTTCAAAATTAAACATTGTGTTTAAACATTAAAAAAAAAGATTTTCTTTATTATTTCTGGAGAGAGAGGAAGGGAGAGAGTCAGAGTGGGAGAGAAGCATCAATGTTTCCCCTGCCTCCAGCCATGGACCTGCTTGCAACCTGGCTTGCAACCTGGCTATGTGCCATGGCTGGGGAATCGAACCAGCGACCTGTGGGTTCGCAGGCTGTCACCTTATCCACTGTGCCACCAGCCAGGAACTTTTTAAAATATATATTGGTTTTATTTAGTGTTTTTTGAGAGCAAGGAAGGGAGAGAGGTGTAGAGGGAGAAAAACATTAATGTATAGTTGCCTTTCACCTGCCTCCAGCTATAGACCTGGCTAGAGACCTGGCTTGCAACCTGGTTATGTGCCCTGGCTGGGAATTGAAATAGCGACCTTTGGGTTCATAGGCCAGCACCTGCTTCACTGTGCCACCAGTTAGGGCAAAGACTATTCTTTCTCTGTTGAATGGACCTTTGTCAAAAATCAATTAACCGTAAGTATATAGGTTTATTTATGGACTCTCAATTTATTCCATTGCTACATATGCCAACACCACACTGTCTTGATCACTGCAGCTTTATGGTAAGTTTTGAAATTGGAAAGTTTGAAACCTCCAGCTTTTTCTTCTTTTTCAACCTTGAAAGACTGTAATTCTGGGCTCCTTGAGTTTCCATATGAGTTTTAGGATAAACTCATCAATTTCTGAAAAAGGGTCAGCTGGGATACTTACAGGGATTACATTTATAATTCTTTTTTATTTTTCAATTACAGTTGACATTCAAAATTATATTAGTTTTTAGGTGTACAGCATAGTGCTTTGGTTAATAGTCTTGTAACCACCCAGCCTGGCACCAGAGCTGGGAGTGAATGGATACTTCATTCAAGTCCTTCAAGTCACCCCAGATGAGGCTTCAGGTACCAGGGGGCAGAGAAGTTCCACCTGGTAGTGTCCTTTCTGAATTGCTCACCTGCAGAATCCATCCACGTCATGGCTGTTGTTACTCACCACCGAGTATGGGATGGGGTATAACGCAGCAGTAGACAACTAGAGCAATGGGCTATGCATCTATCTCTCCACATTGGACTGTGGACTCTCTGAAGTTGAGATAAGAGGCAAACTAATCTTTCCATCTCCAGTTTCCATCATGGGGCCTCACTTAGAATAAGATCTTATAAGTTTCTTGTGTACATAATGAAATTGTACATGGTCCAAATTGGCTTGAGTTGGGGCTTTGCCAACACTAACCTGTCCCACTAACGTGGTAGCCATGCACCTAACTGGACCACAAGAATTACAAATACATGCACCTGGGGTCCCCAAATGTTCATTTCTGAAGATGTATTCTTTAGGTTCCCATGTGTGTGCTGAATGGAGTATGTACAGCGTTTTTCATCCCACTGTTGTTTGTAAGAGCAAAAGTTTGATAAAGATGATTAACATTGGTTACATCTAGGAAGGGGAACTATGGCTGGGAATGGAGTTGGGGGGCCAGTTTTCACTATACAGACTTTAATACTTTTTGACTTTTGAAGTATGTATTACCTCTTCTAAAATAAATATTGTTAAATGTGCTGCAAAGTGTGACTTGGAACAGAATGAACAGTCTTCTTTAAATAGACTCAATTTTAAAAATAAATACATTTATTGAAAAGGAAAATTTGCTTTGCCACCATAAAAGGAAAACTGGTATTATTTACCATATATAGGAGATAATCATGAGAGTGAATGCTATCGGAAGAAATACTGTTTTGGAAACTTAATAATATATCCCTTTTTCTCTTACAGGCTCTGAATCTGGGGCCACCATTCATGTATTGACAGAGAAGAATAGTAGTAAGTGTTAAGGACATATTATCACCAACTGTTGTAGTTACCAGCCTTTTGGGATAATTAAACAGAAAACTACTTTTTCATTATGCAGTTCAGTGGTTATGTTCTGTCCATTTGCACCTGACATTATCTCAATGATCTCACATGGCACCTGGAATTATCTTGTGTTCTATTATGGGCCTGTGTCTGTGATAGAGAACATCAGGTTTCCCAAATAGCCACATACACCCTCAAATTCCCAGTTGGTTGGGATAATGTGACTAGCTCTGGCCAATGGCCTGTGAGTAGAAGTGTTCTGTGTCATTTGGGCTTTGGCAGTTAAATGCTGGTGTCCTTTCTCCAACTCCCTTTCACTTGGAGGCCATGTACTCCAGATGTCACAGTCACAGGGCCATCCTTCATGAACGAGAAGGAAATGTGTGTAAGGCACTGAGGTGTCACAGCTTAGGCTGCTCCCTGAACTTGGGAAATGCTATCTTTGAAAATCCCTTCATCAGCATTGGCCCTCAGAATCACATCACCTTCCTTGTTGGGCCCCTCAGGTTTTCCTCCTCCTCCTGGTCCTCTTCTCTCTCCCCCATTCCTCCTCCTTCTCTTCCTCTTCCTCCCTTCCCTATATGTTCAGCTAACATCCTGGCTCTAATTACTCCCCATCACATTAGGTTTTACTTATAGATTCAGTCTATTAAGCTTTAAAGAAGCCTCTGCATTATTTTAGTCAGGCAGTCTCTCAGGTGGCCATCACCTCTCTATGCCCCTGAAAGTATCTGCTTACATATCTCCAGGGGCAGGAAGCTCACTTCCTCTCCAACTGATCCCTCTTGTCACTGGGCAGCACCGTCTATATTGTATTAATTAATTAAACATCACTCTGACTTCTGGCGATTTCCACTTTTCCCCATCCATAGACCCATAGAATTGCTATCCTTGAACCAGGAAAACCTCCCTGAAGAGGTACATTTGAGCTGAAACCAGAGTCCCAGGCTGGATGCAACAGCAAATGCAGTGACACTGAGGAGGCCACAGGCTTGGTGTGTTGGAGGGATGGAAAGGAGCCAGGTGTGGCCAGGAGATAGTGATGAGTGAGAAGAGGGTGGAGAGCCGGGCAGTGGCTAGGTCCTGAGAGACTTAGCTCAGTGGCTATTCAAGCAGGACATAGAGGGTACATTCAGGGGCAGATAAACTGATGGAGGTTTAATGGAAGGACTATTTACAGAGGTGTGGCTGGGGTTGAGGGAGGCTACTAAGGAGCTACAAACCACCTTGGGACCTGAGGCAATGGAGTCTTTTAGCCACTCCTACTTTTCACAGGGCCAAGGATCAGTGAGGAGAAGTCAGAAAGAGTTGTGGCTATAGGAAACCACTGCAGCTTTCATCCCAGGGACACGCCACTGCCACCCTTGGCCAAGCAGAGAGGAAACTGGAGAGGGATACCCCGCTTCCCCATGCCTCCTGTTGGGAGAATAGAGAGGGCAAAGGTTGACCATTGGAGCACTAAGCAGGGTGGGGAAGTATGAGAAGTGATCTGGAGGACAGGTGAAATACATAGTTGTGGAAGGGTGCACCACTGTGCATTTTATCTTAGTTCTTGGACTGGAGGGTCAAAGCTGTGGGGTGACCTAGCCTGCACTTACCTTGGCCTCTCTGGCTGCTTGATATTTAGAGACCAGACTGGGTGGGGAGGGGCAGGGCAGGGCCTGGCAGGGAGAGTAGCTGGGAGGTCTACTCTAGTTCTAGTTGCCCAGGGGGATGATGACAGTAGCTGGGACCAGGAAAGGAACAGGGAAGGTGGAGAGAAGAGCGTGGGCTCAGGGTTGTGCTTTGAGGTGAAACTGATGGGAATTACTGTAAGTGGGGAGGGACAAGGTCACGTGACTAAAGAGCATGTAGAAGGGAATATGGAGGATTCACTCTCAGGTTCACTTGAAGGTTGTTGGGAAGCTCACAGGTATGTGTGTGGAAACTTCACCCCTTGGACTTGTCCCTTTTGCCCACCCTCACTGCTCCACAGGGAAAGGGTATTTGGACAACATCCTTAGTACAAACTTGCATGGCAGGTTTTTGTGTTTTGTTTTTTAAAAACAAGTAAGGAATTCAGACACCAGAGAGGATAAGCCATCTGCCCAAGATCACGCAGCGAATGGATGCAGATGGGGATTTGGAGTCTGATTTAAGGACACTCTGTGCAGAAGGACCTGAATGGGGCTCTTGCCTTATACTTCAGCCACAAGCTGGGCTTACGCTTCTCAATGAGTTCTGCCCTGGAGATAGGCTGCAAATGCATAATGCATGTGTGCCCTTGTCTGGGGCAACCTGTGGGAAATCCATGGCCATCTGAGAAGTGCAGGAATTTGGGCAAAGCAGCAGCCCCAGTAGAAGTGTTTTAGGTTTTTTTCATTATTACAGAATTGGCAGGCAATTTATGAGTCTTGTTCATTCATTTCTTTATTTTTTAATTAAAAAACCTGTTCCTGAATTCCTGGCTTCTTGCTGGGCAGGTTACTTGAATCATCTCATTTAATCCCCCAAAAGAACAGCCCAGCCAAGGCAGGTACCTTGTTTTGCAGAACTGAGAAAATGGAGGCCCAGAGAGGGGAAGTGGCTTGCTCAAGGTACCCCCATCCCCCACTCTGCCCAAAGCATTTCTGACTGGGTGAAAGGCCTGCTGGGTTGCAGATTGTAGAGTTCAGTGGTTAGAAACATGGTGGTGAAACCAGGCAGAGTTCAATTCTTGACTATCCTTCAACAGAGGTGTGACCTTGATTTCCATATCTATAAAATGGGTTACTAACAGCATCTCTCTGAAAGGCTGTTGCAAGGATTGATGGAGATGTGGCACACAGATGGCTGAACTGAGCAAGAGGTCAGAGCACTTGGGCTGTCATTGTTATCCACCTTCCCAAAAATAGTGTCAAGCTCAAGTGCCTGGAGGGAGGCTTTCCTCAGCCATGTCTGGGCTTCCTTACTCAGAAATCAGCAATTACCACATTGACTCTACTCCCTGCCCTGAGATGCTCCACAGCACCAGGCTCTAGGTGGGGACACTGGGATGGGTGGACAGCCTCTGTCTGCCTTCAAGCTGTCAACACCTGGTGGATGAGACAGGTGCAGACATGGGCACATACATCAGAATGTAATAGGTGCTTTTATATGAGATTGATGCTAACAGTGCCCACTCCCTACCCCCTGCCCTTTTTGGTATATCACCTTGTTTCATTGATTTCTCAGTACTTATTAGTATCCAAAATTATCTTGTGTATTCATTGGTTCACTTGTTTGTTGCCTGTCTTCATCACTAAGTACCCTTTCCACTGCTGTCCTCTCACTATCCAGCATAGTGCCTGGCATTAGTAGGCATCAGTAAATATTGATTGAATGTATGAATGAGTTGATAGGTGAAGTGAAGCCCACCTGTCAGTGCTGTGCCTCCTGGCTCAGAGGAAGGAGGTAGGAGACAGGTGGGGAGGGATTGTGTGGGCTCAGCCCCAGAGCCTCCCTGACCCCCAGGGCCTTGCACACACCCTGTGTCAGTAGGAACACTGGTGCCGATTGCAGTTTTGGGCTCTCAACACTTTCCCAGCAGCAACCAGGCAGGCTCAGCTCCAGGAATTCACGAAAGAGCTTCAGGTTTGGGGTTGGGGAACTGGGATGTAGGGTTTTTGGGCAGCACACTGTAGACAAGTGATCTTGTCTTGAGTAAGCCTGTGGAGGCTGTGAGTCTTTACTTGTGGGGTGGGAATGGTCATAACACCCAGTTTCGGAAGGGTGGCGGAGCCCTGAAGCCTTTGAGTTCTTTGAGCCTTCCTCGTTTAAACCCCTGGCACTGCCACTTACTGGCCTTTATTCTTTGGGCCTCAGTTTCCCACTAGCCTCATGGCTTCCTGCAGATAATACGAGCCCACATCTGAAATGTGCCTGGCAAGAAAAAGCCTCAGTCAATGCGAGCCACGTCCTTTCAAAGATTCCCGTCCCAGCCTGGGTGCGGTTGGGATCAGCTCACTCCGCTTCTCGGCCAGGGCTTTCGCTTTCCAAGTTCTAGCAGTGGCCGCTGGGCTGCAGCAAAGAGCTTCCCTCAATGCTACAAATACCTGGAATTAGACAAAAAAAAAAAAATAAAAAAAAAAAAATAAAAAAAAGAAAGAAAGAAAGAAAAGAAAAGAAAAGGAAAAAAATAGAAAGAAAAATAAAAATAAAAAAGAAGGAAAAAGCTTTCACCAGATTGTTGCCTTCGGCAAACACAGTTTAAATGAATTTAAACCATTTTCTGCTCCCACCTCACCTCGTTATCCTTTTTCATGGAGGAGTGAAGAAAAAACCTTTTCAGGAAAAAGCTACGGGAGATGCTTCTCTGTTCCTTGCAGCGGCAGCCAGCCCAGGAGATGCTGAAGTTTGCAGCCTGCTTGCTGCGCAGAAGCCAGGGCCAAGGCACTGAGGACTGGTTGCTAGGAGATGCGCCGGGGGCGGTGTCCGGGAAGGGGAGGGGCGCCTCTGGTCCCGCTCACCCGCCTGCAATGCAGCACGCTGCCACTAGAGAGCAGCAAGGGCCTGCAGATGCCCTCCACTCGAGGCAGCGATGGGGGCGATTACAGCCCCGCTCCAGGCTGCAGGGACTCAAGGTGCTGCTGCCAACCAGTGCCCTCCTCACACCAGGCTGCCCTCCTGCCTCCTGCTGTCTCCGCCTTGGCTGCCCAGGGGAGTAGCTCGCAGCCCTTTCCTCCCTTCATTTCTCCCTTTAGTTCAGAAACCCACCCATCCTTTCTGCCTTCATTCCTCTACCCAACACACTCCTTTTCCTCCCGCCCTTCTTCTTTAAACTTTGGGGCACAAATAGTCATTTCTAGGTGGGAAGAGTGCTCCGTGCGACTTTTAGGGGGTATAGGCATCACAGCCGCTGCGTGTCACTGCGTGGCAGGCACGATGTAGAGCACGTCCCAGCCGTCATCCAAAACACAGACACTGTCTCTGCCCTCTTTTTGACGACGAAGAGAGGCTCAGAGAGGTTTACGAATTGTCTGCCGTTACCGAGCTGAACTCAACCTTAGTCTGTGCACAAAAAGGTACATATCCCAGCCATTTTGGGTTAGGCAAGGCCATATGACTAGTTCTGTGCCATGCAGTGCGGGTGTCATTTTTGGACAGAAGCAGGGAAAGCCCTTCTGTAATTATGGAGTTTCTACACCCGACCCCCACCCACTCAGTGGGTCTGTTGAGGTGGTGGAACCATAGTGCTGAGCCTCTAGCTAACGGGGGGAGCACAGCTCCTGCCAAGTGGGCCTGACCTTGAGTGGATTTGCAGACACAACTGCTTTCATTATGTTAAGTCACTGAGATTTGGGGAGTATTTTGTTACTGCAGCAGCTGCCAGCCCACCTTGATAAATAACCCCACGCGCAGGAAGTGGGAGGGCTGGGATTGGAACCCACACCTGTCCAACCAACTGGTCTTATCTATTGAATTAGAAGCAGAAGCCAGGAAGGTGGGTGTTGATGCCATTCATTCAAAGATACACATTCCTCCACCCCTCCCATATACTTTAACACTCCTGAAATCATGTTTTGTCTGGTAATCAACCATCTCTCACAATGCCTGTTGGCCTGGTGGTAGTGTGACACAGTTGTCATTGCTTGAAACCTTTTGGCAAGATTTTTAAAAAGTGCTACCATCAAAACTTGAAGAAAGTGTGTCTCCTTGAAAGGAAACCTCAGGGACAATGGTAGAACACTCTTGATGTCCCAGAAGATGATATTGTGTGAAAACCACAAACATGAATGATGCTGAGTTGAAAGACACTCGCAAGAGTCAAATTCTAAATGTGAAGATGTTTTAGGAATTCTTGAGCAATTTATTTTGCTGATATTTTCCACTTTATATATGTACAATAATAATATGTTATAAAAACCTACATTAAATGAGTCTAAGAGAGTCCTTTCCATATAGGTGAAATGAAAATTCTAAGTGATAATAAAGCATTGTGTCCTGGTTTAATTGGCAGCGTTTTTCTTTCTTAGTAGCACATAAAGATGCACCCTGCAATCAATGGCATCTTAGATTTGCTGAAATGTGGTCCCTGTGGATCTTGGGAGGCAGAATTTACTGCCACTGTTAGATGCCAGGCAAGCTTGTTGGTGCGGAGGGTCTGGCCCCATTTGGGGCTCCCTTCTCAGACATCCCCTTTGAGAAGTCTGGCTTTGGCTTTCCTTCTCTGCAGGTTCTCTTTCTGACAGCTCCCGGTTTATGGCTGCTCAGTGGAGCTGACAGAGTTCAGGATAAATGCAAACTCCACAAAGGGGCTGAGGAATCCTCAGAATGTAATAAAGAGAAAGTGAGAGAGCTCCCCAGGCCCCGTCCCGGAAAATTAAGTGAGATTCCTAGAATGAAGATAAAGACAGCTAGTGTATCTTCCTGTCCGTCTTCCCTAGCGTCAGGGGCCTGGATTGTGGCTCTGGTTTAGACAGCTACTCTGTCAGTCCATGGGGCCAGACTTGGGGGTGAAAGGGAGAGGGCAGGGCCTACTAATCCCTGTCCTTCCCCTCCCCCATCCCTGCGCAGTTCCCTTCTTCTTCCCTGTTCTGACCATATCAGTCAGGGTGAACTGTGCAATGCTGCAGAAACAAACACACCTCACACCTCAGGCTCCGTGGCTATAACCGCAAAGGTTTCACTCTGTCCCTCAGTGGTTCCTCCTCACTCAGAGGCCTGATGGACAGAGCCACCTGGGGCATTCCAAGTTGTCCAAGCAGAAGTGACATCATGGCTAAAGCAAGTCTTTCGGCCACAGTCAATGCAAAAGGGAATACAATTCTCCACATGAAGAAACATTTCTGCACAACCCCTGCAACTTCATGTGGATCACATTCTTATCCTTGACCACGTTGCTATTTGAAGCCATGCCCTTGTCTGTAAGCACCCTCATTACTGGCCATACTCTCCATATACCTGGTCATGTCCCTGGGACTGAGGCTAAGTCCTGGCCTTTGCTTTTGAAAATGTAGACTTGTGTCTGTACTCCTCTGGCACTTATTGAGTCACCATGGCTGAGTGCCCTTCTGGCTGTGAGCTATTATTTCCCTGGATGGTAGTCATTCATTCTGTGCCCAGCACAAAGTCTGGCGCAGAGGTGGTGTGGACTTGCAAAAAGACTGGGTTATTAAATAAGTGACAGAATGAGCCTTTGGGAGATTGATGTGCCCCTCATCTGGGGAGTCCAGACAGACCGAGCTAGGATGCCAGTCTCTGGCCCTGATTGGCACTGGCAGAAATGCCCAAGTGATGTGTGTGTGCACATGTGTGTGTGTACAGGGTGTATGGAGACCCTGGTACATTAGGCACACCCTGAGGGGCTGGACTGTGGCCTGAGTGACACGAGGCAGGTTTGAGTTGGTGGACCCCAATATGTCATTTCATTTTTGAGAGGGTGTTACCAGATCAGTACAGTTAGTCTGCCTAGACCAATGTTTTTCAACCTCTCTGCCCCATCATAGCACATAGCAGAAGACATCCACGTGAGTATTGGGTTATGGACATATCCAGAGCATAGACAAGACAGACTAAAAGATTATATAAAGCACATGCACAGTTTAAAATTAATAATAAGATAAATACCAGGTGAACATTCCTAGTACTTTGGACACTTCTTCTCCAGTTATAATTTTCAAAAAATTAACACCATCCTGAATTTTGAGCTAATATTTTTTCCTTTTCTTTGCTGTCTGGTGTACTGTTGCATGGGTTGATTACAGTGACTCATTCATTCTGCTGGTGATGGACATATATACTGTTTCCAGCTTTGGGTGACTATGGATATTTTTATACTTATGTCACGTGGCTCATTTTTTCAAGGGTATTTGCCTGGGAATGTGTATGGCTGGTCTGCTTAGTCATGGTGTTTTCTTACTGAAAATTTGAGAAGTGAACCCAACCTGTTTCAATAATTTATACTCATACCATTCTCTTGTGTGAGAATTCCTGTTATTCCACATCCTTGCTAGCATTTGCTAATGCTTTACTTAAAAATGTTTACCAATCTGTTTGGTGTGAATTGATATCTCATTGTGGTTTTTGTTTTTCCTGATTACAAATGAGGTTGAGATTCTTCCATATAGGTACATTGGTTGGTTGAGTTGCCATATCTGGGAAATTTCTGTTCATGTCTTTTGTCTATTTTTTTTTCTAGTGGATTTTGTCTCTTTTTAAAACCAATTCCTATGAATTTTTAATAAAATTTGAATAACAGGTCTTTGTTGATTTGTTTAATATGATGTATTATCTTCTCTTCCATGGATACATTCTTGAAAAAAGTCTAACAATATGGCAAAACCAAAGTTCCATTTGAGATCTCCCTCAATCTATTCATCTCCCTTTCTCTTTAGGTGCAACAAATATGATAAGTTCAGTGTGCTTTCTTTAACTGTGTTCTATGTATTTTCATGCACACACATACACATGGGCACATATTTTTATAGAAACATGTTATTTTCTGCTGTTTTTCAAAAAATTGGGATCCCACTGTACATATTATTTTATTAACACAACATTCTAAGCTCACTTACTATGTCTTGGCAATCTTCTATCTGTGATTATTCTTCTAGATCTATCTCATTCTTTTTGTCTGCTCCATTGTATTCCATACTGTGGCTATATTATTTTAATTAAGTTATTAACAACTTTTCACTCTTACAAAGGATGCCCCTGTCTCTGACTCCCATTCTGATCCTTCTAAGCAGCAGTGACCATGATCCCTTCTGCTCTCTTGCTTATTACAATCGATGGCATTTGTCTTCAACTACCTTGTTATGGACCAAATGCATCCCCTCCCATATTATTATGTTGAAGCCCTAAAACCCAATGTGATTATATTTGGAAACGTGGTCTCGAAGTAGATAACTAAAGTTTAATGAGGTCATAGGGTGGGGCCCTAATCCAACAGGACTGGTGTTTTTACAAGAGGGAAAACACAATAGGGCTTTCTCTCTCTCCCCTCTGTACCCCAGAAGAAAGGCCATGGGAAGAAGCAGCAAAAGGGTGGCCATCTATAAGCTAGGAAGAAAGATCTCATCAGAAACCAAAATTTCCAACACTTGATCTTGGACTTCTGGCTTCCAGAACTGTGAGGAAATACATTTCTGTGTATAAGCCACCCAGTCAGTGTTATGTTGTTGTGGCAGCTGCAGCAGACCTAAGCCTGATTGTTGCCCTTGGGGAAACTGAGGCAGCTCCCCAACTCCTTGTTCAAGCTCTGGCATCTTGGTTTATGAAGCAGCTCTTTCTAAGGGATGGCTGGCCCAGGGCCAGTGGCTGTGGCTGAGAGCCAAGCTCCTGCAATTTCCACCTTTGGAGCCTTTGTGGTCTGGGAAACACATTTCCTGTAAACCTCATTAGGGCCAGATGCACAGCTATATTTAGCTAACTATTTAATTGGGCTACTGGCAACAGGTTCAGAGGAATCAGATTGAATAACAACAGAGTATGTCTAAGTATCAAGAAAAAATTACAATGTGTCGGAATGTAGGCACTGCTACAATACTGCCAAGTCTATTATCAAAACAGATTTACGCAAATCACTTTCTTTAGGTGGGACCTTTGTTTTGCTTTTCTGAAGGAAATGCTGCTTTTAATTATGTTCACTTTTAGAGAACTATGAAACATCAACAGGGGACCCAAAGTGCCCTAATATTTCTCCCCTTAAGTGGCCCTGTAAGGCCACTTGCAAGGAAGCTGAGTCACTTAGTCTTGTTTGGAGGAGCAGTGAGGCAGCCATCCGTTGCTCTTGTGAACCCTTCCTAACAGCAGTCATGGGGCCCAGAGTGTGCCCATGGCAATGGCTAGCTCAGCCCCTGAAAACACCGCCTGCATAACTTTGGCCCCTCTGGCACACTCTACTTGCAAGCCTCTCATCCCCCAAATCCAACTCAATACCAAGTCCTGTTGACTCTCCCACTTCGTGGGCTGATTCAGCACAGTGGCGGTGGAGAGTCCCCTGCTCCTGACAGCACCCATATTCCAAGTGCACCATGAGGGCTCATGCTTTGCCTTCCACAAAGCTGTGCTGTGCAATATGGTCACCACACTCACATACGATGATATAAATATAAGTTCATTAAAATGAAATAAAACGAAAGATTTAGCCACATGTCAAGGGCTGAGTAGTGCTACCTGTGGCTAATGGCTCCCATATCAGGCAGCACAGATACGGAACGCACTCCTACGAGGCAGCTCTGCCCCAACTCGTCCAGATGTCACTCAGCTGTGTGCATGTCCTACCCAGATGGGTGGATGAGCTAATACCCCTGGGACCCTCCTTCAGCCAGTGGGAGACTGGTGTTCCGGAAGTCCGTTCTGTCTCTAGTGGGCTTTTCTACTTGGCTTTTCGGATTCCCAGCGGGCTCAGGCTCAGGCTCCAGGTGCCCACGGAAGTAACTTGCTCTTTGGCACATCCTTCATTGGTTTATCCCTTTGTCCTGCCTCACTTTCCTTACTTCCTCATGGCGTTTCCTGAGAGTACCTCCAAAATAACTACCTGCATCCAAGACCTTGTCTTGTGATCAGCTAGATCCCCGAGGGTCTAGACTTACCTTAAACTAACCCCCAAGGGTCTAGACTGACCCTAAGCTAGACTCCCCTAAAGGGGAGCCCTGACTGTGACACCATCAGATTGTAAAGTCCTCTTCACTTCCTCTTCTGCCTCAGTGCAGACCCCTATCCTTTTTCTCTGGATGACAATGACAGGCTCCTAACCAGCCTCCCTGCCTCCTATCAGTTACCTTCTATCAGTTTCCACATTGAAGCCAGAGTACAACCTATATGACACCAACGTGAACAACATCACCAGCCCCATGCTTCCACCCTTTATTAACTCCACGTAACGTGCTGAGTTGCCACTCCCCCAAGTGCATGTGTTGAAGTCCTAACCCTCAGTCCTTCAGAATGTGACTGCATTTGGAAATATGTTCTTTGAGGAGGTAGTTAAGATGAGATCATTGTAGGTGGGTCCCAATTCAATATGACTGGTGATTAGGAAATAGACCTGCACCAAGGGATGCCCATATGAGGACATAGAGAAGATGGCCATCTGCAAGGTAAAGAAGGAGGTTTCAGAAGAAATCAACCCCGCCGACACCTTGACCATGGCCTTCTAGCCTCCAGGACTGTGAGAAGATTTCATTTCTGTTGTTAGGTCAGCCCATGGACATGATGTCCTCATCACCACTGGGCCGTGGTGCAATGTCTGACTCAGAGACGGTGAGAGAGACTTCATTCCTGTCTGATGGAAATTCAGGTTCTACCAACCCGAGGGGATAGTGTTTGTTTCTAATCAAACTCTGGAGGAGGTTGGGTGCCTTCTTTCAGTCTGGTGGGGGTGCGGAGCAGGGCCTGGTGCATTTCTGTGGAGTTTGAGTGGTGTAGGGTGGATCTTATCGACACATCTTCTGCCTTGTTAGGTTGTACTTTTCTGTTCCTTTGGGTAGAAAACAACCAACTTTTGTTGGTGCTTTTTGTCTGTGCCTGATGACATTTCTGGGTGGCTGGCTCCTTCAGCTCCAAGTCTGGAACATAGAAGGCAGAAAGAAAACCCAGGAAACTTACTGTTGTGTCGTGCCTTGGGTCCCAATGTCCTTAGTCACTTTGTCTCCTTCTCTCCACTTTTCAGAGTCTCATGATTGTTTAGTATATAATGGCCAGGCTCTTTAGTGGTGTAAAAGTAAGAAGAATGGGGAAAGAACACCTTCTTCATCTTCCTGGAAGCATATATTGATAGATAATATTTCAATGCAATATTAAAAAAATTAAAGTTAATGTAAAAAATATCCAGGATGAACAAAATTCAAACATTTAAAATAAAGCCAAGATCAATACTATTGACTTTGCCTTTTGCCTTTTGCTCTAGTATGGCTTGCCACAGCACTATTACCAGCCCTGTCTTCATTTAAAATGTTTTTTAGTTTGGGCACCATGGATATTTGCATTAAGTGTGGTTTTTAGAAATATTGCATTAAAATGTTTATCGTGATCTTTGAGTTTTTTGAGCCCCCTAAATGTTTTACTTGAGGCAAATGCCTCACTGCCCCCCCCCCCCCGCCCCAGTCCTGGCTCTGGTTTGTGCAGCCTTTTAAACCACCCAGCCTGGTGTGATGGTGGTGCTCTGGCAGGAACATGTCTGCACTGAGCCCAGTTCTGGAGGCCCTTCCTTTCTGATGCCTGTGGTGCTGTGGCCACAGCAGCTGTAGGAGAGGAGCCTTGGAAGCACATTCCCAGCTGCTTTGAGGGCAGAGCCTGTGGGGCGGGGGCAGCGATGTCCCCTCCCTCTAGCTCCAGTAAGACTTGGAAAAACCCTTCAAGACTGCCAAACACTATTTTGCAACAAAAGTTGCTGAAATTTTATAAGTAGGATAGAAACAAATATTTAGTGAATCAATTACCCGGTAAATTGGTCATTTGGCAAATTGATTTTCTATGCATTTGTGAGTGTCCCTTGAAAGGACATCGTTGCCAAGTGTCTGAGATCTTCTCCAGGGACTTCCCTGACCTCTAAGCAGCACCCTTCCTGAGCCTCCATCATTTTGCCTGCACTGGGGCAGGTAGACAGGAGGCAATGTCAGGAGGTCCAAAGGGTAGTGAATAAAAGAAATGGAACAGTGGCAGCAATTGAGAAGCAGGTGATTGTTACATGTAAGGAGGTCAGGGAAGACTCCTTTGAGGAAGTGACAGTTGAGCTGGAGAAGGAGAGTCCCTGAGAACAGCAGGTGCAAACCTGAGCAGCACGGTACTTTGAACCTGGTGAACTCTGACTGTGCCTCTTCTGATCTATGTGCCCTTGGCCCAGCCATGTGGCTTTCGGAACCTAAGTTTTTTCATCTGTAGAACAAGAATGATAACGCTGACCTCCAAGGGCTTATGTGAGGAGAAAAGAGATTAGGGCTGTTATGGACTGAACTGAGTTCCCCTAAAATTCATATGTTAAAGCTCTAACCTCAGTGGAACTGTGTTGGGAGACAGGGCTTTGGCGAGGCAATTAAAGTTAAATGAGACTATAATGACGAAGTCTTAATCCAGTAGGATTGGTGGCCACATAAAAAGCAGAAGAGCCCTGGCTGGTAGCATAGTGGGTAAGGTGCCGGCCTGCAAATCCAAAGGTGGCAGGTTCGATTCCCCAGCCAGGGCACATAACAAGGTTGCAAACCAGGTCTCCAGTCAGATCTGTGGCTGGAGGCAGGTGAAAGGCAACCATACATTGATGTCTCTCTCCGTCTCTGCCTCTCTCCCTTCCCCTCTTTCTAGAAATAATGAAATAAAATCTTAAAAAAAAAAAAAGAAGCAGACGAGAAATCTCCCCACCCTTTCCTCAGCCTCCCATCCCCATACGTTCTCACCAAGCAAAGGCCATGAGATGCCATAGGGAGAAGGTAGCCCTTTGTTAAGCCAGAAAGTGCTCTCACCAGACCCAGTCATGCTGGCACCCTGATCTCGGACTTCCAGCCTTCGGAACTGGAATAAAATAAATTTCTGTTGTTTAAGCCCCACAGTCAATGGTATTTTGTTATGGAAGCTGAGCTGACTAAGACAGGGGCCGAGCACTGCTGTCATTCATTTCTTAATTCATGTAACCAACTACTGAGCTGTCCTGCTGAGCATGAGGTGGCATCCTAGTCATTGATGAGTAAGATATAGATGTCAAATGTCAACTCATGAAAAATCATGGTTGGGGGGATGGATTTTGGTAAGGAGCTATAATTTTGGTGGGGTGACCAGGGGCAGGGAGCATCTTTGAGAAGGTGATAGATGAGTGATTTGAAGGAGGTGGGAACGTTGAAAGAATTCCTGGATGTGGGGGAACAGCACGTGTAAAGGCTGAGGTAGGAGTGTGCCTGCTGAGGCCAAGGTGACAGCTCTGTGAGAAAGCAGGAGGGAGTAGAAAGGAGTTCACAAAGGCTAGAGTGAGGATGAAGCCAAAGCAGAATTTTGAGCGGAGGTCAGTGTGGTTGCTGTACTGAGAAGGCACAGATGAGCAGAGGTGTGGGAGCAGGGAAAACAGAGGAGCCACTGCGGTGGGTCAGGTGAGGAGGCCGGTGGCTCAGTGTAGGCTGGGAGAAGGAATTGTGAGAATGGGGACCTGGGTATACTTGGAAGGTAGATCCAATGAGGTCTGCTAATGAATTACACTCGAGGCCTGAAAGACTCTTGCAAAAGCAAACATCCTGCCCTTGGGAGGCAGCCCCTGACCCCAGAAGCCCCTGAGTAGGTTTTCATGCATCTTCGATGATGAAGACATCTGTCCCAATACACTGGAGATCAGCCACTGAACAGGAATTGTGGGAACAAGAAGCTCTAATTCTTTGGGTGTTTGCATCAAAGGAAAACCCTTCTTTTATAAAAAATACATTAGAAGGAGCTGCTACATGGGAACAGCAGGGAGAGCTGGAAAGCAAGGAGCCTGCCATAGTCAGTGCCTGCTGACGCAGGGGAAGGGTGAGAGCAGGGGGCATCTGAGCCTCACAGCTTGCGGTCTTTGAGGAGCCAGAATGGGACAGAGAATGGCTTTCTTTCTTTCTTTCTTTCTTTCTTTCTTTCTTTCTTTCTTTCTTTCTTTCTTTCTTTCTTTCTTTCTTTCTTTCTTTCTTATTGAGGAATTGCTTTTATGTATTAAAGGATGCAAACCTTAACTGTTCATAGAACACTTAAGACATTCCAGAAATTCCCCTGTGCCCTCTCCCAGTTAAAAGTCTCCAAAGATAACCCATCCCAGTGGTCTCTGTCACCAGAGACTACTGACAATTTTTGGTAAACAGAACTGTATAAATATGTACTCTTATGCATGGCTTTTTCCACTCAAGGCTCTACATATACCTGTGTGAGTCATCTGTTGCATATGGCAGTCCATTCTGTCCTAACTGCTGTGCAGAAGCCCGTTATATGAAGATACCAAGTGTATCCATTTTATTGTTGATGGATATTTGGGTTTTTCCGGTTTGGGGATGCTATTTTTCAGGTGAACATAAACAACCACTTTTCTTCGTTATATACCCAGGAGTGGAATTGCCAGATCAAGGGGTACGGGTGCATTTAGACTTGGCAGATACACTGCCCAACATTTCCCAAAGTGGAAGTGCCATTCTACCCATCCACCAATAGCTGAGACAGTCCCTGCCTGCTGCACAGCCTAGCCACTGGGGTGAAAGGTGGGGGGTAGGGGTGGGTGGGTAGGATTCTCAGTGATTCTGATTGGCCTAGGATGCATATCTGACAGGACACTGGGCCAACCAAAATTTGTAATTGAGACCCAAGAGCTGCTGATGGGGCTGCTTAGCTCCTGAAAAGGACTTATTTGCCAGGAAGCCAGGCTGGGTCCCTGTCACTCATGGAGAAGCCAGAAAGCAGGTCTGCAGATGGGGAGAGAGAAGCAGACACAGGAACGAGGGAAAAAGGAGCCACTGGGAGAGAAGCAGCCCTAGCCCTGGTGGTGGTCTGCCATGGGCAAGGCTTCCCTGGACCCACCTCATGCCACATGCCCTACGAGAGAGACCCCTGTGTCGGAAGCATGCTATTCCTCGGTCACCTTCTTCTGTTGCTGCAGCCCCTTTTGGTGAATTGTTTTTTCCTTGCAACTAAAGAGCCTTGAGAAAGCAGTTATCCTCTCCGTTTAGTTTCTGTCCTTCCGTTTTTCTCTGAAAAAAAAAAAAAAAAAAAAAGCTTTTTGCCCTGGCTGGTGGCTTAATGGAATGGTGCTGGCTTGCGAACCCAAAGGTCGTTGGTTTGATTCCCAGCCAGGGTACATAACCAGGTTGCAAACCAGGTCTCCAACCAGGTCCATGGCTGGAAGCAGGTGAAGAGATGTCTCTCTCCCTCTCTGCCTCTCTCCCTTCCCCCCTCTCTAAAAATAGTAAATAAAATCTTAAAAAGAAAAATAGAGAATGGGGGTGGGTGGGTGGGGGGACAGAGGGGAGCAAAAAGGGGATGGATGTAATACAACAACAATAAAATTTAAAAAAAAAAAAGAAAAAAAATAGAATCTTTGTTATTAAAAAAAAAAAAAGCAAAGCTTTTTGAAAATGTCAGTCTCTCACTCAGCTGAAAGAAAGGAAAAGGGAGGCTAGCATTTCTTGGTCTTTTACTGTGTGCCAGCCTTGTAAATGGTCATTATCTCAGATGTGTCACATGGGACCCATCACACAGATGTGCAGAATGAGACACAGAAAGATAAGGGGATTGGCTCAGAGGTAGTTCAGTTGTGAGCATCCCACAGGCTGGTCTGGCTCTGAAGCCTGGGTCCCCCGTTCTGCCAGACCTGAGCCCCTTGCCTGTAGTTGAGTCTGAGTGTTCAAGGAGGCCCACCTTTATCACTGCTTATAGAGATTGTCTTCTGTCCCAACTTCCACATGCCACCGAGACTGGGGACAGCCTAAGTTGTATTATACTAAAGGATAGCACTCTTACAGAGTGCTCCCCCCAATTCTCCTACCCTATGTCCAAAATTTCATCTCATTTAGATCTCCCTTCTAGCAATGGTTTACTTCAAATGCTCTTTGAGAGTAACACAATTTGTTCCCAGAAAGTTCTTAATATGCTAAAATCCCAGGTGGCACTGTTGTGCCAAAGCAGAGAATGTATTGGCCACTAAGTCATAGACACTTTAGTCCAAATCCTGTTCTCCACATCGGTGAGCTGTGGAACCATGGGCAATAATTGGGCCTCTCTGAGCCTCAGTTTCCTCATCTATAAAATGGGAATGAGAAATTTCACCCCACAACTTTTTTTTTATAATAGAATTAGGTAAGTAAAAGTAAAGTGCTTAGCATCACACTTGACAAAAAAGAGACCAATGCATGGTAATTATTTTTACCTTTATGATAGTTGCTTTTGTTCTGAGAGTTCCTGGTAATGGAAAACTTTAAGGACCTGTCTCCACGTGGACTGAATATTCCCAGTCTGGTTACTGCTGCTCAGCACATCCCTGACCCCTTGTAGTACCTTAGCAACAAGCCAAGCCTCTCTCTGGGACTTTCAGGGCAGGATCACTGGTGAGGATCCCTGGGCTTGTTGGTAGAAGCAGAGAAAACGTTGTTTTAGAAATATTAATAATTGAGAGGGTTTCAGCAGAGAATTGGTCAGCATTAGGGGAACTGAAAATTAAGACCAAGACAGTACCTCAAGCAGATTTCCTGATGAATAATTTATTGGGCCAAAGACCTAGAAGGGAGAACACTTGTGTCTGTCCTCTACACTGCTCCCACCATCTCATCACCTGCTTGTTTTCCTGGTCCCACAGTGGAGGAGGGGCATCTGGGGAAATAAAAAACTGAGTTTTGATTTGAATTTTCATTGCAGTTTGCCATGTTGCTATGTGATCATTGATCATTTTTTTTCTCTTGAGTAGCGGTCCTGCCGTCTTTAAGCTGGCTGTGACTCTTTGAGGAGGGACTTTGAGTCCCACTGAGGCCTCTGTTCCCATACCCCAAAGCATTTGTAGGATGGGGGTCTATTCTATATTCAGATCTTCCTTTTTCTTCCCTTCAGCCCACATTTATCGATTGCCTGCTCTGTTCTAGTCCCTGAGGATACTGTGTCCCAGAGGAGGAGAAAATTGTCAAGGAGATGGACGAATACAAACCTGAGTGACTTGAATAAGGCTGGAGTGAAGCAGATGTAGTGAGAGTGCAGAGAATGGACCTGGGCATGCATCCTGAAGCGTGACCAGGGAGAGCTTTTTGGTGGAGGGAACAGCTGAATTGAGTCCTATGGAGAGTTGGGTAGGAAAATAAGGAAAGGAGGAGGGTGTCCTAGACAGAAAAATACTTGATAAAAACCTCCAGAAGCTTTTTGATCCCTGCACAGGGATATGGGGCATGTGTGGGAGGGGCCAGATAAGCTCCTGGAACCTGGAAGGCATTACCAGAGGGGAGCGGGCCTGTAGAGAGCAAGGGGGCGAAATTTGGACAACTGTAATTGAACAACAAGACAAAAGAAAAGAAATACTAAAAAAAAGGCATTTGCATTTAGACTTTACCCTGAGGGCAACAGGAAACCACTGAAGATGTGAGCGGGCACAGGGAACAGCTCAGGATTTGTTTTACAAAGATGCTGGGTTGCTGGCGTGGCTCTGGGTTTCTGGCTTTCCGGTGGAAACACTCAAGGCGTTGGTTTAAACCCTTCTCACCATTGCCTGTCATCCTTTTAGAAAAAGTTGTTCTTCAGGTTTCCAAAGTTTGTCCAGTCTCATGCTGCTTTCTTGTTTTGTTCATCCGTTAACATTTGTTCTTGGCGGGGTGGGGGCAGGATGAAGTTTGTGTGCCCAAGGAGGACACCCCACCCAACTCTGTTCCCAGTGGTCTGCTCAGAACTGACCCTGCCCCGTTGGGGTTCAGAAGGCAGCCAGTCTCCAAGAAGTGCCCTCACAGGCTGGCTTTACTGAGTGGAAGTCTCACACTGTTGGCCCCTCAGATAAATCCAGACCTGTGGGTAAATTTTGTTGGAATAGCGTGCTGTTTGGGGGAAAACTGAAAAAGCTATTTAAATACTAGGAGGTTTCTCATAGAATCTGGGTCAAGCTCAGCTTAAGAGTGCTTGTTTGCATGTCCCATGTCAGCTGGTGGGTCGTGTGGGCTGGCTGGTTTATGACGGCTCTGACAGGAGTGGCTGGGGGACTGAGGACTGTCTCATTATGTGACAGGCTGGCCCAGACTTGCTCATTTGATGGTTGTGAAGTGAAAAGGGTGTCGGGAGAAGCTGCAAACCCCCGACAGCCTAGACCCTGAACTTTGGGACTTCACATCCCTCACTGACTATTGGTCAAAGCAAAGTACAGATCAGCCCAGATTCAGGCCATAGAGAAATAAACACTCTTCCTCATAATGGGAGGTGTTGCTAAATCCTGGGGCTACTTTGGCCAGCTACCGCAAAGGTCTTGATTAAAAAGGTGCTTTTTACCCTGGCTGGTAGCACAGTGGATAAGGTGCCGGGATGTGAACCCAAAGGTCGCAGGTTCGATTCCCCAGCCAGGGTACATAAACAGGTTGCAAACCAGGTCTCTAGTCAGGTCTATGGCTGGAGGCAGGTGAAATGCAACCATACATTGATGTCTCTCTCCCTCTCTGCCTTTCTCCCTTCCCCTCTTTCTAAAATAATGAAATAAAATATTTAAAAAATTGGGAAAAAAAGGTGCTTTTATTGAAAGATTGGAAATGTCCTTTTAGCTTCTGTGGGAAGAATGGATTGGGGGAAGTACCTACCTCAAAATCCGTTTTTCCTTTTGTTACTAATAACAGGATGCCAAATTTTATTCCTACACATTGCTTCCTGGAACGAAGACCAAATCTCCCTCACATCCCTTATAGTAAGGTGTAGCTAAGTTGTTTGGGACTTTAAGGATGTCTTTTCAATAAAGAAGGGTCAAGGTCCCTGGCTGGTGTGAATCAGTGGATTGAGTGACAGCCTGTGAACCAAAGGGTCACCGGTTTGATTCCCAATCAGGGCACATGTCTGGGTTAAGGGCATGGTCCCCAGTTGCGGGTGCATGAAAGGCAACCACACATTGATGTTTCTCTCTCTCTCTCTTTCTCCCTCCCTTCCCCTAGCTCTAAAAATAAATAAAATATTAAAAAAAAAAAAAGAAGGGTCAAGCATTTCTTCTTTCCTTCTCCCACCCCCTGCTCTCCTTGGTGCGTTGGGTGGAGATGTGTTGGTGGAGCCTGGGCAGCTGTGTTGGGCCATGAGGATGAGGACCTCGCCATCAGGGTGATGGAATGGAGACTGAAGGAGCTGGGTTCCTAATCACTCTGTGGAGTCATGGTACCAGCCTGTACTACCTGCCCAGTGTCACTATTGGTGACCTTTAGCTGTCCCTTCCCTGAAGAACTATTCCTTTTTGGATGGGAGTTATTTCACCCAAGAAATTATGTTCCCCACACCCAGTTTGAAGGGGCATGAAAGGCCACCCCCTTTGACTAAAGGTGGAACCCACTGTGAGTTACAGTTTCCACTCCAGAGCTCCACACAGGATCAGCCTGAGGCTGGTCTCCAGCCCTGGCTCCTCCCCACCCTCCTACCTCACCCCCCTTTTCTTTAGAACTCTCTGTTAATAACTCTCACAAGAACTCCTTCCTGTCTCAGGTTCTGCCCCTAGAAATCCATCTTAGGATCCTACTCCCTGCCCCTGCCCACCATGAGCCTCAGATAAGAGTCCTACTTACCCAGCAAGCTACTGGCTTAGAAAGAACCACAATTGCCAGATTCAATGCACTTCACCCACTGGTTTTGGAATAGGCAGAAGAGGAGGTCAGGCACTGCTTGTATGAAAAATGACTTCCTGCCAGGCCAGGGGATGGAGACCAGGGAGGGCTCAGGAGAGAAGCCCCATTTGCTGAATCCCTCCCTTTCCTGCCTGCACGCTCCAGTCCTGTTGGAAGTCTTCGGGCTGCCACAGTCTGCTGGACAGACAGCATTTGTAAGCAGCTCGCTCCCCAGCCCAGTTAATAATTTAGGAGCCAGGGCCTGCAGCCAACCTATCATTTCAAATCCGCTGCACCCTGATCGCCAAGCTAGTGGACAGGAAAAAAAAAATCACTGTACCTCCTTGAAAAATGACCCACACTTTAAGTGCTTGCTGCATCCTCCAAGATGGGTGGGAGAGAGCCGGGATGCATCTGTGGGGCAGACAGAGCGAGGGGGATGGAAGTCTGTGGACTCATCTTGCACACCCAATCAAGTTTAACGTTTGGATCTTGAGCAACGCTGGTTTTGGGACAGTGGGAGGACCAGCTGTTCTCTTCCGATTCAGCCATTCCTTCTCCATTCTCTCATTTGCTCATTCATTCACTTGGCAATGAATGGAAGTGGGCATCAAGGATACAGAGGGTGTGGTGGGCACCTCTGCTAACAGAGGTGGCATGCACAGTGGGAGGCGCCGAATGTAGGGGCTGAGACAAGAAACAGCTGGCTGGGGGCTCAGAGTATGGGTGGAGCCTGCTGCCTGGGTCTGGAAGGGCCCTGAGTGTCCAGAACAGAGAGGGGAGGAAAGAGAGGTTAATGGTTAAGACTGTGGACTCTGGGATTAGGCGGCCTGGGTTCAAATCCCAACCTTGCCAGTAATTTACAATGAGTTAGCTGCTCCATGCCTCAGTTTCCCCATATGTGAAATAGAGTTAATAATGGGAGGCTGATGCAAACTACCTTCTGTTGGTAACATAATAAACAGGATGTTAGTTAAATAAAAATCCCTAAAACAGTGACAAGGTTCTGACAATTGTGCAGTAAAGCTACTTTTAGGAAATGACTTGGCAGTTTCATATGAAGTTAAACACACAAACCACCCAACATTCCCAATCCTAGGCATTTATCCAAGTGACATCAAAAACATGTTCACACAAAAACCTATATGTAAAATTTTATGAGAGGTTTCATTATCTCCTCAAGCTGGGAACAATCCAAATGAAGGGTCAGCATTGGCAGTGGGGAGGTGTTTGGGGACAGATGGGACATGGGGCTTAGGCAGGATCTAGGCTTGGACAGCCAAAGTGGCTGATGCGTTTCAACTTGACAATCCCCGAACCGTGGAGCGCAGCTCAGCAAAAGACAGGAGCAGCAGGCTGGATCACAGGTGCCTGGTCTTGGGTGAAAGCAGCTGAGCTCAGGAGGCTACAACCAGTGTGATTCCATGTGTATGACATTCTGGAAAACTGTAAGGACGTTCTGTAAAACTGGCACTGATTATGGAGGTGGGAGCAGGGACTGAACACAAGGGGCATGAGGAGATTTTGGGGGATGATGAAAACTATTTGCTATTCTGGGTGTGGTGGTGGATACACAACTATGTGTATTTGTCAGAGATCATAAAATGTACACAAAAAGAATGAATTATACTGCATGTAGCTTGTACTGCATATAGATTATGCCAGGCAGAGGGAACAGCACATGCAAAGGCCCAGAGGTTTGAAATCAGGTTTGAGATGGTGTGTGGAAGTTTAGGAGAAGGAAATAGCAGGAGTCAGGGTAGAAAACATATTTAGGCTAATTTGTCAGTTTGTCAGAATGCCATGGCAAATCCTTTGGCCAGTGGGAAAATTTGAAATTTTTAAGCAGTCAAAGAATATTAACAGATTTTTGTTTTAGAGAACACCCTGTTCTCCATTTAGAAGCAGAAGCCATGAGATGTATGGGTCTGATCCTGCTTCAGAAATGTTTTCATTTGCCTCCCAGCCTCACTTTTGAAAAGATTTTGAATTTGTGACTACTATTTAAAACCAGGAGATTTTTACATAGAATTCTGGATTTTTGTCTTCTCTTTATATTGGACACATATTCTCCAGTTTCCCAAGACCCCCATCCCCTGTTCTGGCCCCTGCAGGTTTGCCATTTTTGACATCAGGGACTGAAAGAGGATCCCAGGAGAAGACCAGGGCAATGGTGTCCTCCACCCCCTGTGCCTAGCCCAAGTCTCTGTGGGCAGCCTGGGCATCTACATTTTTTAATGCCCCCAGCTTATTCTGATGTGCAACCAGGGCCAGGAGCCACTGATCTTGGGAGAAGATGGCAGCCTGGGTTAGGAATCAGCAGTTGGGATGGGGACAAATGGGATGTGGGCCTGAGGTGGGGGCAGGGCAGACTCCAATGTGACACAGAGTCTGGGCATGGACAACTGGAGTGGACAACGCCGCCTGCTGAGAGGGGACCCAGGAGGTGGTGGTCACAGGCAAGCGGCAGTCTCTGTTGTGGCTGTGCTGTGTCCCAGGAGTCTGTGGCCTCTGGACTGAGAGCTGTAGCTGCAGTTGTCCAGCGCTGCTGTGATCATCAGTTCTCTCAGATGTAAAGCGGGGGAATGTCCTAAGGGGATGGCTGATGGGACTCAGGATGGGACAGCCAAGCCCAGACTCGCCTGCAGACGTGACTCTCTGAGGGGTGCTTCCCTTGTCTGCCTAGCTTGTGGGAGCTTGGAACCCTCTGAGCAACTTTGCCCAGAGGAGGGTGGGGGGATGTACTCAAAAGGGGCCCATCAATCTGAAACCACTCTTCCCACCTCAAACCCACCAACATCATCTGCTGAAGCATCATGACCACTAAGCAGATGCTGTGGTTCAATCTTTCTGTCTGTGTGAAGAACCCTTTCTCCATATTCAATTACTGCCCTTTCTGTGCCTGTGGGTGGCTAGAGGCAGAGCCCATGTGCCCATTTTACAAGAAGGAAAGCAAACATTTAGTGCCCACTCCTTCAAATGAGTTCAAATGTCATTTAGTGCCAAGACTTCAAATGATTTTCATGAAATTCATATGACGCTCTTACCTATGTATAAAATGCATTATAGATTCCATTTTCTCAATGGGGAAACTGAGGCTTGGCAAGTTTAAGGGTTTCACCCAAATCACCAGCTTAGAAGCAGCAGAGTAGGTGGCCACACCCTACTGTATCTGTATGTCTTTACTATCTTGCTGAGCACGTGCGCATACACATTTATAACCTCTCCGAACACCTTTATTGTCTACGGTGTCACCTCAGCTTTCCTTCAGGTACTAGATGTCTTTAGGAGAGTTCTGACCTCTGCCACTTGGCAGATGTGCTCACACCCTCGGGTCTGTGCGGTCAGCCTGGGGAAGGGTGCTGCCATCCTGAGAAGGAGGGGCAGAGACGGAGCATGCTCACCAAATGTCCCAGAGTCCTTCCAGGGCAGCATTCTCAGCAGGGTTGGTCTGTCACCACTGAGCATTTGTCATGGCATTGTCAGCTATAGGAATCACTGTCCCAACCATCTCAACAAATGATGATTTCTGGTCTCCTTTTCTGTTTCTCTGCCTCTTCTGAGGTCTACTTAGACACACAAATGGGGCACCAGGGAACATTTGCTCCTGAGGAGATTCTGGGTTGAAGATGCCGGAAAAAGTGCTCTAAGTGACAGTGTAATGCAACGTTGGAGGATGCCCCCAAGGATGCAGCTCCCTTGGTACAGTTGTGTCCTCTTTAGATGCTGCTGGCTCCTGTGGGTGGTGCATGTCACAGAACGTGGCCGGACAGAGCCTCCAGGGATGCAGTTCTTCGCGTCACATCCAGGGGTTGGTGGTTCTTTCTTCTAAGCTCATCATGGTGCTGGTTGTAGTAGGTGTTCATTGCTTAGGAGGGTGTTGTCATGGAAAGTTCTAACTTCAGATGGTTCTTAATAGAGTAGTGAGAACTTGACATTGATTATGCTTGTTCCCACTGAGGAGTTTGGCCCAGGTAATGGTTTTGCCTGGATGGATCCTGTTAGGGACGCTCATCACTGGTGTTCACAGGACTGAGGTTACCGCCACTGGTGGTTCTGACACAGGTGGATCCAGCACTGATGGATTTTGACCCAGCCGGTCTTCCTAACAATGGTTGTCACTTTAGATGGTCTCCTCAGAGCCTGCTGATTCCAGGTAGGTGGCACTAGTCATCAATAGTTCTTGCTACATAAGACCCTTCTGCTGGTGATTGTCCTAACAGATGGTGCTATTTTCACTGATGCTTTTGACACAGTCGGTGGGTGCTTTCTAAAGGTCCTTCCTACTTCTTTTGGCAAAACTGTTCTGGGTGAAGTCTGGGTTTGCTGGGTCTTCACATGTGCATTTTTGGAGGATTTTCTCACAAAGGCACATGCCTCTGGGCAGGCTGCTTCTCTCCAGTGACCTGCTTACTGACTTTCACATTGTCCCCAGCCTTGTCCCCCTGGACACTGGTAGTGCACTGTGGCCCTTCTTGTACATTGCTGTCCACTCTGATGCTCTGGCAGCTGTTGGCTTGGCTAGAGGGAAGGCTGCCCATTGGGCTGACCTGCCCGCTGCTCACCTGGTAGGTCAGAAAGCTGCTGCCTGCGCTGATGAAACTGAGGCTGTCCAGGCTGCTGGCCCTGCTGCTGATGGTGCTGCCAGGCAGGCTGGTCTCACTTTTCCCCTCCAGTCTGCTGGGTGCTTTTGGCTTGGTTGGCTGCCTGGCTCTTCAACTGGTTGGGACAGTAGGCAGTGCACAGCTGGTTAGTCTGGGTGCTGCCCGCTTGGGGTCTGAGTACTCTTTTCAACTTCACAATTTGACTGCTACCCACCAGGCTGACCTCACTGTTCTCCTCATCCCCTGTGTACCCTCTGCTCAGCTGGCTGATGTCGCTGCTTTTCTCTAGGCTGCAGTGTCGCATGCTCCTCACGCTGCTCCCACTGCTCCTGGAGTTTCCCAGGCGACTGCTGGAAACTCTCAGGGGCTCCTGAGTCGCTCTGGTGTCATGGTGTGGCTGCAGGGGTGATTGGCTCTCTAAGCAGGGTGACTGGAGTCTTGCATCTTGGCCCTGAGCATTCCACACACAAGAGTCCCCTTCTCTCTCCTGGTGGAAAGTAAGGGGCAACTGAACTGGCTTATCCAGAAGGAAGGTGCCCTGGGAGACCTCTGGATGTTGGGTGTGCTTGTCTTGGGAGAAGAGGCTCAATTTATAAGCCTCCTTTTCAAAAGAGAGTTCTCTGATTGGCTGGCCTAGTTCCCACGGTAATGGGGCTTGTGAGGCAGGCAGCTTTGGAGTTGAGAGAACAATGCTGTACCGGCACCAGTTACACTAGTGGCCCAGGCTGCAGTTGGGCAGTAAAGGGGTCATAACAAGAAGTGGTGAGAACCAGTTTCTGAGGGGCCTGTGGCATCTGCTTGGCCACATCAGGAGACTTGGATAGGCATCCCAGCTGAGCCTCTTCTGAGCTGCACTTCTTTAGGCCATCACTTCATCTTCTGAGCCTCCTGCTCCTTGCTGAGGCAGCTGTGAGAACTGCAAAGAATAAATGTCACAATCAGGAGCTTAACCTAAACCCCTGTAAGGTCTAAATGGCCCTGCCTGGTCCCATGTCACCCCTTACCCCTTCCTCACCTCCGTGCTCAGTTGCACTGGCCACTTTCTTATTCTGAGCTCTTTCCACCACAGGGCCCATGCGTGGCTGTTTCCATCTCCTGGAATGCTCCTTCCCGGGCCCCTCGACCTTCAGGCGTCAGCTTAGTGTCCCTCAGGAAGCCTTCCCAGGCCTCCCCAAGAAGTTCCTTCTATTATTCCTTATGTTACCTTGTGTCACTAATGATAAAGGCCTTGTGTCATTAATTATAATTTGCAGGTATTTTTATGGACTGGTTATTTACTGTTGGTTCCCTTTGCTAGGATGTCAATTCTGTAAGGGAAGGGATTCTGATTTCTTATTTTCTTCCCTGTCCTGTCATGCCCAGCATGGTGCCCAGCACAGTGTCTGGCACAGAGTAGGTGCTTGTTCATGAGATAGATGAATGAACTGGCCTGGGCTGTGCATTGCAACCACCCCAGGAGCTTTTAACACACACATTTGGATTTTTTTGGCAGAGGCTCCCATTTAGCTGCCCACTGGAGCTGCCAGGGAACTTGGGTCTGGCCTCCAGAGGTTCTGAGTTAATGGGTCTGGGGTGAGGCTTTGGCATCAGGATCTTCAAAAGCTGGTGGTGATTCCAATGAGCATCCAATGCCAAGACTGCTGCCCTGGGGGGAAAGCTCAGCTTTCTGTGCCTTTCTGTGGGCAATTCCCTGTGCAAACTGATTAAGTGCGGTAGACAAGACTGCCCCATTGGGCATTCACTAGCAGGAACTTAATAGATGTCCATTGAATTACCGAGGGAATGAAGAAATTCATTGATCCCTGAAGGATTCATAGGTGGATTTCAAGGACTTTGGGGATTCACTGACATTGTATGTAAACGTTTCCATGAGATATATGTATGCTTTTTTCTCCCCTAGGGAAGAAGTCATAACTTTCATTAATTAAATTCTTAGGGTGTTCATGATCCTCAAAAGATCAAGAAGCATAAAGATTCAAACAAACTCTTGCCTTTGCATTGGGAGATGGGTGGGCCTGGTGCTCAGCCTGACTGTGATAGGTCTGGAGGGGTTGGCTGTGTTTGGGATGCAGCAGGGGGAAGAAGGGAGGCACTCATTGAGGAGTAAGTCGCCTGGCCCCTAGGCAGTCATCAGCCCTGTCAGTGCTAATTATCACTGTGATCTATGTTATGAATTCTTTTCCCTGGGGATATTCAGCTCCCCTCTGCTGTACACAGAGACATTTCTTTTGCTGCAGAAATTCTGATCCTGGCTGCCTTGTTCAGGTGCTGTGTGTGCCCTGGCTCCTCCAGAGATGCAGGGACTCAAGGGTCAAAAAGAGCAGCACCTTCTGAGCTCTGGGCACGTTTGGGCAGAATGGAGGGGTGGGTTTCTTCAAGGTGCTCTTTTTTCATGCATGTGCCAGGCTGCCTCTCTAGTTTCTAGTCTCTACTGCTGTTTGCCCCAAGAACCCTTCTCCCTCCCAAACACAATTTCTGGCCTTTCTCTGGATTTCCTCCTCCTCATGTATTTGTTTCTCCATGAGGATGACGGGACCACAGCCTGATGAATGGGAAACTGGGTACAGTCACGTTCTCTGTGTGTCCTGGGGACCGTGTCTGCCTATCCCCCAGGTGTCAGAGACAATGCTGTACATGCACTGAGGTATCTTCTTTCTCTCCTGGGCCTGTAGAAGAGTGCCTTTCCAAACCCCTTGCATCTAGGTGGGGCCAATGGAACGTAGGCAGATGTTCAGGCCTGGGACATAAACATCTCCTGTGCATCTTTCTTCCCTTCCTGCAGGGACTTTGGAAACTGTGCACTGAAGACCCATAAGATGGGTCTGGGTCCCTGCATGACTTCAGGGAAGAACCCCCACCCTCTACCAAAAGCATTGTGATGTCAATGAGCAATAAACTACTACTGTGCTAAGCCAGCAAGGTTGGGGCTGTTACCACAGCAGAGTCTACACAGACTGACATACCTTATGCCCAGATGTTGCCAACATGTCTCATTGGTTTGGCTCGGTCTTGGAGAGTTCTGAAGTGGGCTCTGCGGCTGCTTTCCTGTCCAACATCAACCCTGAGAACTCAGCATCCACATTTCCTGATGGGAAAGCTATGCTCTCTCACATCATGAGGATGGGAAATATTATTACTGGAAAAGCTCCACCAGTCTAGAAAATGACCCAGCAGCCCCAGGTCTCCAACTTCAATTTTTTTCCTCTGATATTTCAGCAGGAAACCCTTGGCTAAGTTAGATATCAATTCTGAGTGGGACACACCACAGTCACTCCTAATTTAGGGCAGTGCTTTTCTGGTTTTCAAGTATTTTTATGACAAATATTTTCTGAACTCCCATTCCTCAGTCAGGCAGTGTCAGCCCTGACCTCAGAGATGAGCAAAAATATGTAAACAGATAATTATGGTGGGATAATAAACATTAGAAGGAAAAATAAAGCAGAACCAAGGGAGGAAGGATGACGATGTATGTGTGCATGCATGTGCATGTGCTGTGTTTGTCTGTACGTGTGTGTGTGTGTGTGTGTGTGTGTGTGTGTGTGTGTATGTGCTGAACCCCTGTCTGTAGTCAGAGGGAGCAGCATGGGGAGAAGAGCTCACAGAAGGAGCTGCAGGGAGGCTGGGATCTGGTGGGCCCTGGTCAGGGCTTTGGATTTTACTGCTAACAAGGTGGAAGCTGTTGGAGAGTTTTCAGCAAAGCAGTGACATGAGGGGACAGGAGTTGGCAGGAACTGCCAAATGGAGACCGGTGGAAAGGGACTCCTGTGGAGTAGGAGCTAGCTGGGGCTACGTAGGAATCTTGGGGAGCTGTGGGGCTTACCTGGATCAGGGAAGGGCTATGCAAGTGCAGAGAGGTGACTGAATTCTGGGTATGTGAAGGTTTGTCCCAAAAGTATTGGCCGCACAAACTGTTGTAATTATATTGACATTGGCTTGATACTTTCAGGACAGACCTTGTATTGTGAGTGCGGAACATCTTATCTGAGAGTCCCCCTGGGATCTTCTGGTGGATGCCTTATCTCTTTCCAGAAGGCCCCATCATGTGGCCCCTTTTGGACTGGACTGCCATTCTCTTGCTTTGGAGCATCCCTGAGCACCCACTGTTGCTCTGGGCACTGTGATGAGGGCTCTGCTGAGCCAAGTGCACCCTGGTGGGCACATTGGAGCTCCCTTTGCTGGGGCCAGTGAGTGGAGGGCCCCCTGCTGGTCAGGCACTATGTCATGCCATCTCATTTTATCTTCTCCTGCCCCAAAGTCTGGCACCTGACCGTCTGAACCAGCTGCCAGGTGGGGCTCATCTTGGCAAAAAGAGGCATTCCTCTGGGGCTAGGGCAGTGGGCACCTCCCTACTTGGGTGCACGTGGCACAGGAGCTTGAATAGGTGGACTCTAGGTCAGCCTCAGGCAGGACACAAGTACTGACCAGATGACCAGAGAGAGAGACCAGTGCCTCTGAAACATGCAGGATGGTCACCATGGCTCAACAGTTAATGTCTGTTCATTGTGTGACTGAGGGTTTTCTGAGATGTGGGACTTTCACTTTGTAGTGGAGCAGCACTAAGCAAGCTGGGATAAGGTGGTCATCGTAACCTGAGGCAACAGGACCCCTGAAAACCTGTTTCATATGTCAGGCCTGCAGTTCTGTGAAGAGATGGCACCTCAGACATTCTTAGGCTCACTACAGTTTGAGAACCATGCTGTTAGACCAATGGCCATGGGAGTCCATGCTCAGAGGCCACAGCATGCCCCATTCTGTCGTTTTGAACTGCTCTGTAATGTGAACCTGGGTCAGGCAGACAGGCATGAGGCCCAGATCTGCCTCCAACCAGCTGTACAGCCAGGCAGGTGAGGCAAACCTTTTTGGCCCTGTGTCCTCGTCTGGGAATTGGACTCTTAGATGCCAGCTCTGGCTCTCCTTGAGATCAGTGTGTTTGGGCCACAGCTGAGTCTGGTGCCTGGAGTGCATGAATAAATTCATTCAGGCCACTGCTGAATGAATAAATAAATATAAAGTACTCAAAGCTAAGACTCAAGCATGGAAAGTTCAGTAAGCTTAATTACTATTATTTTATTTTGATATAAAGCCTCTCTATGATTAATATAAGGAAAATCAGACCTATTCATTTTGGGATGGATTAAATGAGAGAGTCAAGTTATACCTTACCCCACTGGGTCTTCAAGCCAGGAGGATGATAAACACATGTTGGATGGGATTCTCTTGGTAGAGTGGGTGTCAGGACAGGGGAACCTTTGTTATTAAGTCCCAAGTTACAGATGAGAAAACTGAGGCTTAGCAAGTGGAAAGAGACTTCCTAAAGCTGCTTGGCTTGTCAGCAGCAGAGCTGGAGTTCATCCCCGGTCTTCTGACTCTGAGGGGCACTGGGGAATGACAGGTTTGCAGATGGGAATGGAGGTTCTTAGAGAGCGGAAGTGCTGCCTGGGACAGGCAGCAAGTGCGTGGCAGGGCCTGAGGGAAAGGCCACTTGTGTGTGGAAGTGCAGGGGCAGAAAGTGAGAAGGAGCTGGATTCTCAGAGAGATAGGGAGGGGAGCCCCATAGGAGAGGGAACTTGGGGCCCAGGACCTTCCCACACAGGTATGTCTGTTGGATGAAACAGTGTGACCCCAAGTGTCCTGGACTCTGCACTCTCACTTTCCCCACCTGTAAAGGGAGACAACTCTGTCAACTTGCCTCTCTCCTTGGGCTTCTGGGGGTGCATGTGGGGAGATCCCCAGAATTTTCAGAGGAGAAACACTGCCAGTGGCAGCTACTGGTCACCCAGTGTGAAGACTGGTCCTGGCTGCCTGCCATGCAGCTCCCTGGTGCTTTTCAGTTAGCACAGAATTAGCATGAGCCTGGGCTGGCCCTGAATTGCACCACTGCTGAAGGGTGCGTGGCCTTTTCATCAAATAATTCCTTCACGTTCACAGAGAGGAGAAATTATTGGCAGAAAATGAGGATATAAAACCCTGTTGGAGCCGAGTACCTTACTGGGGTGCTAAGCACTGAGCACTTGGAAGCTGTCCAGCAGGTTGGCTCATTTTTAATGGCCTAGGACTGTAGTTCATCTGTTTAATTCAAACGAGGTGACATAATATCTTTCATTTGAACTTATTACCGGCATCGTGGTGCTTCGGCTCCCAGCATCCTCTGGGCAGGACATTCTGTCATTACTGCCCATTTTCTCTCTCTGGCCAAATTGAAAGTCCGCAGGAAGGGCTGCAGCCTCAGACAGGAGCGATCAACAGAGAATAGGTCACACTGGGTATTAAGGAATGAAAATGAATTTGTTCTTTCCTCTGTTGAATAAGCAGCTGGACTTGGGTCTCTGTGATCCATGAAATAGGCTGTCAGGAAAATGGGGAATGGCTGCATCTGAACAGCACCAGTGGATTCTGCCCTAACTTTCGAGACTGGTGCTGTCACCAGGAATGAGCCTGAAGGAGGGGTGCCCACATTTATGGGGCCTACTGGGTTCCTGTTGCCCGGCTTCATTGGACCTGGGAGGAGAAAGGCACATTGTTGCCCCCATTTCGCAGATGAGGACAGCAAGGCTCAGAAAGACCCAGAGACTTGCTCAAGGTCACTGAGGTACAGACCTGTTAGTGTCTGAGGTGTGGAGTATTGGGGCTGGGAGTTTGGTCCGAAGAACCTCCAAGCCTCACTCTCCCACAGGCCAGCAGCTCAACATGAAGTGTCAGCTTCCCACATAATTGAACACCTACTGTCCTTGGATGGTGTGAGGGTTCAATAAGGGAGTGGACGTAATGAGCTGAGCACAGGGTTCAGTGCATAGGGACTGTTCCCAAATGTTGTCTTTGTTATTACAGATTTTCCCTTTCTCATTCATCAGGCTACAGGGTGTGAGAGCAGAGCCTGGGAAGAGGGTGACTAACCCCAAGGCCTCGTGCAAGTAGGTGGTGGGGCTGGGATCTGTCCCTTGGAAGGCCCCGGGAGTCCCTGTTCTTTCTGGTGCTCCAGGTAGTAGAAAGTCTGGGCTGAGGAGGAGTTTGAGATGTTTCTTATGGAATTGATCCTTTCTATGCTTTAGTTCTCTCCCTTATAGCCTTCACTAGCCCTATGTATTAGACTTGATTATTTTGTTCACTGTTTGTCTCCCACCCGCACAAGTCTCTACATAAAGGAGGGGTTTTGACTAGTTTACTCTGTATCAGTACCAGGATGGGGCCTAGGGTTAGGCAAGTAAGCAGGTCTTATAAGGGAAGGCTTAGATCCTGTCCTTGGATAAAATGTTGATATTTTGTTCATCATAGATATTTTTATGTTAGTTTTCAATAATATTGTAGTAAAATGTCAATGATCTTGATTCTTAAATTATCCTGTGCTCTCTGAAATTTCCCCCCTGAAATGAATGCCTCACTTACCTCCTCCTGGTCCCAGTTCTGCCTAGAATGGTGCCTGGCACCTACTTACTTTCAATAAAGATTTGTAGAATGAATGCTGTGCTATCATTTCCTGAGCCCCCAGAGATGAAGCCATCCTCCAATGGGTATTCCAGGCTTCTGGTATCCAAAGCTTCTTTTACTTGGCTCTGTAGTTTGGGGATAGCTGAGTATTTCTGATAACAGGAAGCTGAAGAGTAAGGGGGCGCCCCTTCCTAGGATCTGACTGTGGAATCAATTAGAACTCAGGTCTCTAAAAATGACTAATGAGAAAATGGAATGCAAGAAATTCTGGGATTCTGAAAGCCCACACAGAATTTCATTTTGTCATTAGAGACCATAGCATCATTTTCCTCGCCTGGATGTTTCTGGCAGTTAAAAGCCACATTGGGTCGTACAGACAGTCGTTAGTGTAATGAACGAGATCTGGATGTGTGGGGCCACTTCTCCTGTGTGGAGCACCTGGGCTGAGACAGTCGAGTTCTGCTGTGACAGCTGAGGTACCCCATTTCAGTGAAATATCAGACCTTGCCTCTACCTTTGTCTTTATTTCTCTTCAAAGCTGAGGTTTCATCGAGATGCACTCTTATAATTAAGGTGGGAGTGAGAAATAACCTCCTATATACTTTGGAATGGTAAAATCATTGATACCACTTTCAGCTTTAGCTTTAAATCTTAGCCACCAACGACTCCCCTATTAACAGGCCTAATTAAATCCATTTTTCAGGACGTCTTTGGCAAATTCCATTTTAGCAAAACTGTAGAAAGTTCACTTTGATTTGTCTGTGCTCCTCTGAGCTTTCCTCTAAAAATGAAGACGTGGTGGGTGCTTGCATCTCATGTCTTATATTAATTAACTCAACAAATATTTATTGAGCACCTATTATGTACATTGGCAATGAACTAGGGGAGGAGGAGGGAGTAGAGTAAAGATAATAAAGCTTCTATCCTTATGACCATAAGGGAACAGGGATCATTAGTTTATTCATTCATTCATTCAACAAACAAACATGTATTGCATCATCAAAAAAGGAGCCACTGTGCTCAGCCCTGGTGTTGTAGTGGTGAAGACCCCCTGTGACAGTCATCACCTATTTGAGGTGGTGCAGAAAGTTAATATTGAGCATGTAAATGTCTGGTAGGCTTAAGCAGAGAGAACTCAGATGAAAGCTCTGAGCCCAGACTGGGGAAGCTGAGGTTTAAGGGGTAAGTGGGTCACCCACATGAAGCAAGGAGAGAAGAAGGTGTTGTGAGAGTGGGGATAGGTGGGCACAGGACGCTGGGTGAACACTGGAGAACTGGACAGAACTCTAAGCCATTAGGTTTGGTTAGGGTGGTGCCACTCAGCTCTGGCTGTACGTTGGAACCATCCTAATGCCTGCCCTTCCTTCCTGACCAGGTCAATCATACTTTCTGGGGGTGTTGTCAAGGTGCTGGTATTTTCTAAATAACTCTTGATGTAATGAAAATGTTCAGCCTGGGTGGAGAGCCACTGGCTAAAGCATGCAATGTGGTGAGAGGTGAGGCAGGAGAGGTAGGCAGGGGCCAGAATGTGAAGGGTCCTGGAAACCTGTTAAGGGGTTTATACCTCCCCTGCAGGTGGTGAGATCACTGAGGACTTAAGCAGGGGGAAATAGGAGCTCATATTTGTGCTTCAGAAGGAATTTCTCTGCCAGCAGTGCAGAGGATGGGTTGGATTGCAGTCACTGGAGCCTGAGAAACTGGTAAACAATGCAGTTGTAGTAATTTGGGTGAGTCCAGTGGTGACCTGGGTCTAGGACATGGCTGTGGGATGAAGAGAGAGATTCAGTAGGCTGGACTGACAAGATTGGGTGGTGAATTGTGCATCTTGGGAAGCAGTTTTAGATGTCTCCAGGTCGCTTGGATGATTGGGCAGGTGGTTGTGTCATTAATCAGAACAGGGCAAGGAAAGAATGATTTGGGTTTAGGACATGCTCGAGGTTTTGATTGGTAGCTGAAGTCATGATCTGACACTGGGAATTATGCTATGTTGGGGTAGAGTCATTGCAAAGTCAACTGTGACTCCTAGCTGAAAGGAGTCATCCATGGTGAGCATGCAACCTCCAAGTAACAGGAGGAGACCAAGGGTGGTGGAGCCTTTAAGAATCTCAACACTGAAAGGTCAGTTGGAGTTTTGAAGAACTGAGAAAGACCTTGATGATGAATGGCAAGCAGGTGGGAGGAAAAGCAGAGGACAGTGATGTCATGAAGCCAAGGAAGGAGACAGTTCTGAGAAGACAGTGATAGCATGTTGAATACTGTGCAGAGGCCAAATAAAATACAAGGACGTTCTACATATTTGGAAGAAACAGTTTTGATGAGACACTGGGGATAGAAACCAGGCTGCAGAGTGTATGGGAGTGATGGATATAGGTATACATGCTGGTCCAAGAAAGGGAAGCAAGAGATCTGCAGTGCTCAGGGGAGATGTTGGATTGAGCGACCTGAGACAGGGTTGAGTGCTTTATTTTGGAGGTGATCCCAGGAAACACTAGTAGAAAAGTGTGGATGTGAGGCCTTGAAGATAAGGAAATCAATACAGGGTGCCCCAACAAGCAAGTAATCATAGTGGGAAAATGGAACTTAATCTCACTGGGTAGCTCTGGAAGACAGCATGGAGCCTGCACCTTAGATTCTCCCCCAGGGAGAAGAGAATGGATTTGAGGGATGTTAAGGAAATAAAATACACAGGCTTGGTAGTGAATTCGGTATGGTGTAAGGTTTGGTTACAGGGAAAGGGACAGGTGAAGGATGGTATCACCATTTCTGGTGTGGTGGTCACAATCTGTTGCCCTCCTAAGAGTCATTCCTCCCTTTTTCTTCAGTGTCATAACCCCACTTTTGGAGAAGCAATGTGCTTAGGCTGGGTTTCTTGCCCTGGCCCAGCTCCTGGCCCATGAGTTGTTGAAGCCAAACATGACCAGACACCCCATTAGTGACTAGCTGAGAGGACAGAGGTGGCCAGTGAGGTGCAGAGATGGCAATCGAAGCCAAGAGATTGCTCTGGGGACTTTATCATGAGGGGAGGTGAGGGCCTAGCTCTAGGTCTTTAGTAACTTCACTACATCATAGCCACAGGAGGGTGACCCTGTGGAAGGAACAGAGAGAAGTAGTTGGAGAATCATGTGGCTATGGTGTCACAGAAACCAAGGGAAGAATGTTTTAGGAAGAGGGATAAGCAATAGTGTTGAACATTGCTGTCACATTAGGCAAGGGAAGGTGTAAGCTCTTTATCATTCTTCTATCTTCCTATTGAGGGATTTGGAGACCAGAGAGAATAAATGTTTTTTTAAAAAAGATTTCATTTATTATTTTTAGAGAGAGGGGTAGGGAGAGAGACAGAGAGAGAGAGAGAGAGAGAGAGAGAGGGAGAGAGAGAGAGAGAGAGAGAAAGAGAGAGAGAGAGAGAAAGAGAGAGAGATCAATGTATGGTTGCCTTTTACCTGCCTCCAGCTATGGACCTGGCTGGAGTCCTGGCTTGCAACCTTGTTATGTGCCCTGGCTGGAGAATTGAACCAGCGACCTTTGGGTTCACAGGCTGGTGCCTTATCCACTGTGTCACCAGCCAGGGCTAGAATAAATGTTTTTATTAGAGTCACACAGCAAGTTGGGGGCACAGCCTCTTGTATCAGTCAGCTATGGCTATTTAAGAAATAGCTCCAAAATGAAGTGACTCAGAACCACTAAGCTTTATTATTTCTTTCTTTTTCTTTTTTTATTAATATATATTTTTGCTATTACATTGTCTCAGTTTCCCCCCCTTTGCCCTTCTCCACCCAGTACCCCAGTTCCTCCAGCAACGACCCCCTTACTTCATGTCCATGAGTCATGGATGTAAGTTCTTTGGCTTTTCCATTTCCTTTGATCTTCTTAACATCCCCTTGTCTATTCTGTAACCACCAATGTATACTTTTTTTCTCCTTTCACATCCAGACAATTCACCATTTAATTACTGCCTTCTAAAGATTTATTATTTCTTATGAGTCTACATTTAGGTTGGATTGTTTTGCTGATTTGGGCCAGGCCTGGCTGATCTTGACTGGACTCATTCATGATTGGCTGTTAGATGGACCAGGGGCCAGCTGGTCTAGAATGGCCTCAGCTGGGGCAGTTTGTGTTCCATGTGGTCACATCCTTTTAACCAGTGGTATGCATGGCTCAGGGAGAGAAAGCAGCAGCTACAAAGACCCTGAGGTGAGAGGAAGCTTAGACCTTTGAAGAAAGCAGGGAGACCAGTATGGCTGAGGGCAGGGTTCAGGGAGAGGAGCAGCACGAGATGAGATGAGAGAGGTAGTGTGTTTGGGGTGGGGAGACTATGATGAATGCCTTGAAGACCACTGTATAGGTTTTTGCTTTTGCTTTTGCTTTTATTAAGCTTGTCTTCTATTACCTGGCTGACTCCACTCCACAGGAGAGGTTTTGCATTTCATCAGCTGTGCTGATGTGGACTTTGCTTCTCCCCTCCCTCCGCTGACATTTCCACATCTACACTGAATGGTGCATAATAGGCCAGCATCACCAGTCCAGAAATCCCAAGCACTTGCTCCAAAAGCCCCCATCTCCCAGGATAGGAGCATAAGGCTCATGATCTGTAAATAGAACTTTACTGAAATTTAGCAATACCCATTCATCTGCCCTTTGTCTGTGTCCACTTTTGTGCTGCCTTGGTAGAACTGAGTAGTTGAGACAGAGACTGTATGGCCTGTTAAATCTTAAATATTTATTATCTGCTCCTTTGGAGGTAAAGTTAAACCTCCTGGAACTTTTTATCTCATTGTCTCCTGCTTTAAAGGGGTGGGGGGTGGAGGTTAGTTCTGTGTAACTGCCTGTGGGCAAAGGTAGGGTAAGTGTGGGCCAGTGCCACTGTGTTCTGGTTTCCAGTGTCTTTCCCCATTCACCCTGGCTTGCTAGGGCTGACTTGTAGTCCTGCCTTAGAATACACTGATACTTCTGTTTTAGTCTGCTCTGCTGCTATAACAAAATATCATAGATTAGGGGGCTTGAATAGTTGATATTTGTTTCTCACAGTTGTGAGAGCTTAGTAGTCCAAAATCAAGAGAAAGAGAGAGAGAGAGAGAGAGAGAGAGAGAGAGAGAGAGAGAGAGAGAGAGAGTCCTTTGGTCTCTTCCTTTTCTTAAGACACTAATCCCATCCTGGAGGGGGTCTGTCTTCACAACCTCATCTAAACCAAATGCCCCTCAAAGACCCAGTTCCCAATACCATTGCATTAGGGTCTAGGACTTCAACATATGAGTTTGGGGGAACACTACATTCCATCCGTAACAGCTAATATCTGCTCTTTTTCTACCTGTGCCACCCCTTGGAGCTAATGGGGTCAGCAGGGCAGAGCAGGTGATGGTCAAGAGTATGGTTTCTGGAGTTAGTCACACCTGAGCTCAAGCTCCCTATAATCTGAGGGAAATCCCAGGACATCAGTTTCCTCAGCAGAAGACCTAATGGTAATCCCCACTCTTTCTTGCCTGGAGGCCTCAGTGAGTGTAGCTTGTGCAATGCTTAGAGGTTGGCAAATAGTCAGGGCTCCATTTAAAATGAACTAAAAAATGAATTTCAGGAAACCACCTTTTTTCCCTTTCTAGGAAAACAAGAAAAACCTCTGGCAAACGGAGTGGGTGGAATCAGCAAGTCCATATTCAGCCCCCATCTCAATAATTTCTACAGCTTTGGACATGATAGTTGATTGTAGAAAGGCAGAAAAATCAATATTTCCAAGCTTGCAGCCAATGAAATCTCAGAAGCAGCTATTTCATCTTTACCATGTCCGCCCGCATCACAAAGAGTGTACTTAACACAAGCGTAGTGAGGAGTTTGGGGTGAGGGAGGCTCGTAAAAATGACCGATGCAGATATTAATGAGTTAATCTGCGAACACAGCATGGCTGCCTTGGAGAAGCCTATCTGTCAGCGTCCAGGAACCCATTAGGAGGAGGCCCCGTGAAAAGCACCGGGGACAGCGCAAGGATGTGGTTCGAATGAAGATGAATCGTGGAGTGTATTATTGATTTGCATTGCCTGGAACGGCCGCTTTCTGTTTGGAAATGTGGAAAGCAAATTAATGAGTGAATGAGCTGGCCTGGTGAACTGCACTGCACTGGGAGCCCTGGTTTTTAAGCCACACATGTCAATAGGCTCCCTACCAATATGGGAAAGGCAAGGGGTTGTGCAGAAGGGTGGGTGGCTCTGCTTGTCATCTGAGAACCGTATCCAGAAAGGCTTTGGAAAGCAATGGCAGGTGTCCTGGGGTCAGATTCCTGATTCAGTGTTGCCTCTGCCTCCTGTGAGCCACCAGGCCTCAAAACTGCACCTAAACCCTGGCTGCTGGCTCAGTGGTTTGGGGCTGGCCTGAGAACCCAAATCACTGGTTTGATCCCCAACCAGGGCACATAACCAGGTTGCAAGCCAGGTCTCTAGCCAGGTCCATAGTGGAGGCAGGTGAAAGGTAACCATACATTGATGTCTCTCTCCCTCTCTGCCTCTCTCCCCTCCCCTGTCTCTGAAAATAATAAATAAAAAATATTAAAAAACCCCCTGCACTTAATGCCCCTGGATTTGAGTTTCTTAATAGACAGAAAGGAGTCAATGAGAGGACTCAATTCCATCATGTATGTCCTATGTTGGCTGCACCTCATATATGCTGTGAGGTATTAGGTAACTTTTCTGTTCTCACGGAGCTTCAAATTTATCTTCTATCACACAGGGGTAATCACACACCTATCCTTGGGGCACAGTGCTAAAAAATGGTCGCTTTTATAACTACTCAATATTCAATATATATTGAACGTTTTATGCCCATATCTGTTCTAGGTGCCTGGGGTAGAGCTGTGAACAGAACAGCGAAAGTCCCTTCTCTCAGAATTTATTTTTATTTATTTTTTATGGATATCCAAACACTCCAGCACCATTTGTTGAAAGGCTGCATTTCCTCCACTGAATTGCTTTATACTTTTGTCAACAGTCATTTGGTCATACAATGTGTGGCTATTTCTATGGGTTCTCTGCACTGAATTACTTTACACCATTGTCAACAGTCATTTGGTCATATGATGTGTGGCTATTTCTATGGGTTCTCTGTTCTGGTTCATGGATTATATGACTGTCCTTCTGCTAATAACACACTCTTGTGATTATTGGAGCTCTACTGTAAGTCTTAAAAGTCAGTGGTATATCAGCCCTGGCTGGTAGCACAGGGGATAAGGTGCCGGCCTGCGAACCCAAAGGTTGCTGGTTTGATTCCCAGCCAGGGCACATAACCAGGTTGCAAGCCAGGTCTCCAGCCAGGTCCATGGCTGGAGGCAGGTGAAAGGCAACCATACATTGATGTTTCTCTCTCTCTCTGCTTCTCTCCCTTCCTCTCTCTCTGGAAATAATAAATAAAATCTTAAAAAAAAAAAAAAAAGTCAGTGGTATGGTTCTTCCCATTTTCTTTTACAAAAATTTTCAAATTCTTGTTTCTTTGCCTTTCCATATACATTTTAGAATAAGGTTGCTAATATATACATAAAATTATTGCTGGGGTTTTGATAGGAATTGCACTAAACTTGGATAGTGGTTTGGGGAAAATGGGCATCTTTACTGTATTGTCTTCCAGTCCATAAGTTCAGTATGTTTCTCCATTTATTTAGATCTGTGATTTCATTCATCAGTGTTCTGCAGTCTTCAGCATATAATCCCTGCAATATTTGGCTGGGTTTGTTTCCAGGCATTTCATTTTTCTGAACAATTATAAATTGTATTTAATTTCAGTTTGTTCTTGCTCATTGCCAGTGTATAGAAATACAAGTGATCTTTGTGTTGATCCTGTATCCTTGGCCCCTGCTGAATTCAGTTGTGCTGTGTGTATATGTGTGTGTGTGTGTGTGATTGATTCCTTGGAATCTTTTTTTGTTTTGTTTTGTTTTTTTTACATACTCATAGATAATCATGCCATCCACAAATAGGGACAATTGTATTTCTTTCTTTCTAACCCCTACACTGGAAATTAATATTTTTACAGTACAAGTACTCCACCAAATGCCTGAGGGGACCAGTCTGGTGGAGACAGTGGCAAGCAGGAATCCAATGCCAGCAGGTAGATATACTGCTGCCTGGCCATGTATATCTAGATATTTAGATTGTTAGAAGATTTTTTTTTTTTTTTAAAGAAAGAAGGGCAGTGAGGGAGGAAGAAAGGGAGAGAAACCTCAATGTACAATGTTGCCTTTTAGCTGCCTCCAGCTATGAACCTGGCTGAAGACATGGCTTGCAACCTGGTTATGTGCCCTGACTGGGAATCAAACCAGTGACTTTTGGATTTGCAGGCTGGCCCCTATCCACTGAGCCACCAGCCAGGGCTGTTAGAAGAAATTTTGATGTGAGATTTTTCTGTCATTTAAATGCTGGTGAGTTATTCAAATATTGAAACACCTTTCAAGCCAAACGAAACATACTATGGGCTGGACTGAGTTTGCACCCATCTATAACCTGGCGCAGAGTAAGTGTTCTGTGAACAGACGTGTCTGCTCCTGCCGCCTGGTGTCTCAGGTGGGCAGAGCTGTAGGGATGTGCTGGGATGTGTGTGCTGTCAGTTGGCCCTGGGCTTTCAAGATGGACAAGAAGGCCCCCCGGGATGAAGTTAAGCAGCAGCTGGAAGGTTGTCTCTGGGATTCTCTGGATGACGTATCACCAAATACAGTGGTGTCTCAGGCAGGAGAGCTGGGGTGTATAGCTGCAGAGTCATTGGTGATGCTGACCCAGTGGAGTTGGAACTGGACAGGACAAAACCTGGGAAAAATACAGAAAGGGCTGGGTTGTGTGGGTGCAAAATGGGAGATATGGTAGGAGGGAGTGAGTGAATCCTGGGCATTTGTAATATGCTCCCTCTAAGTCCTATCCCCCTCCTTCTTCCCATCCCTCCCTCTCTTCCCCCCTTCCCTCTATGCAGTGTGTACTTATCCAGGGCCTTCTGTATGCCAGGTCCCAGGCACTTGCCTCTCACTTATTCCTTTTCTATTCCTGTAAGACTGGCAGCCTTTCTTCAGTTTCACAAATGAGGGGACTAAGTTTCAGGAGGTTGAAGGACTTGCCTGTGGTCCCAAGATATGACTTTGAAGACTGCTCTTCACACCATGCACATCCTGATGTCTCCCAAAGGGCATAGCGAACACCTCTCGTGTGTTCTGATAATCTTTGGTTCCCAGAGCTCCGGTCTGGGTGGAGGAATGAAGCAGAGGCAAAACCAAGTAACTGCTGAACCCATGGACCAGGCAGACTGTGATCTGAGCTGCCTGTCCAATGGCCCAAGTTATCAGCAGGAGGGTGACCCAGAACAGTGTGCTTCTCTAAACCTTCTGGAAGAGAAAAGGAAGAATTGGGCAGTGCCCTATGTTCTGACTGCATTTTGGTTCATGGTGTGATTGGGGGTGAAGGAGGTCTGGGTATAGGGCCTGAGGAAGCTTGGTCCCAGGACCTGGATGGGTTGGGCAGAGCTGCAGGTTGCTTCTCTGTAGTCGGACTTGATTTGGACATGGAAGATTGGCATTTGGAACTTGGCACTGAGGCTCTCTGGAACTCCTACTATTTTTTCTTCTGATTTCAACCTGTTTCCTCCTGGGTAAGTAAGCAAACAGTAGAAACTGAAGGGAGGAAAATGGTTTCAGGGAGATACTATTAATCAGGACTTTATGGATTACAAATGACAGAAAGTCTGACTTTGAGTTACTTAAGCAAAAAAAAAAAAAAAAAAGTTTAATTATTGCTTTGCATAGCTAAAAGCTCCTGGGGACCTGTCTGCTTCAAGCATAGCTGGATCAAGGACCTCAAACAGTGTCTTCAGACTACATTTCCACCTGTCATCACTGTTTCCCCTACACTTGCTTTTCCTCAATCTCTGTAATGGATTCTAGCAGCTGTAGGGCCACATAGATTTAAACTCAGTAGTCCTGTGGAAAAGATGATCTTTGTCTCTGAGGTTCTAGCAGAGGTCCTGGCTTTGTTCATATGCCTGTCTCTTAACCAGCTGCTGGCCAGGAGACCATGGAATGAGCTGGTCAAGCAGGCCTGTGTGACATGTCCTCCATTGGCTTTGGTAGGGAGAAGGGGGGCCTGCTTCCATGAACCCCATAAACTGGGATAGGTGGAAGTGATTCCACAAAATGGGAATGTTGCTCCCTGAAGAGAGTGAATATTGGACATAATATCTTGCCTCCTGAAGTTAAGGAGAATGCTGTCAGTTGGGCCTACAAGGTACTGGGAAGTCGAAAAGGCTCTGTGATCTGAGAGGAACTCTGTTGCTTGTCCTTTCTTTTGTACACTATTTAATTTTTTCTTTTTTTTAAAGATTTTATTTATTATTTTTCAGAGAGAAGGGAAGGGAGAGAGGGAGAGAGGGAGAGAAACATCAATGTATGGTTGCCTTTCACCTGCCTCCAGCCATGGACCTGGTTATGTGCCCTGGCTGGGGAATCAAAGCAGTGACCTTTGGGTTCGCAGGTCGGCACCTTATCCACTGTGCCACCAGCCAGGGCTTTAATTTTTCTTTCTTTCTTTTTTTTTTTTGAAAGATTTTATTTATTATCTTTAGAGAGAGAAGGGCAGGGAGGGAGGAAGAAAGGGAGAGAAGCATGATTGCCTTTCACTTACCTCCAGCTATGGACTAGGTTAGAGACCTGGTTGCAACCTGGTTATGTGCTCTGACTGGGGAATTGAACCAGTGACCTTGGGTTTGCAGGCTGGTGCCAATCCACTGATAGAGTTTTCTTTTACTTGAGCTCATACATTACCATTTTGCTTAACCAATCTGAGTTGGAGGTCTGTATTTTGTAACCAAGAATGCATATGAATACATGAATCAATCATATCAGAATATGTCATACAACATGGCAATGGGTGGAGGGGTTGCATTCAGGGAGGAGGTATGTTGGCTGGGCCCGGCTTGCTGGTTTTGGGGACCATGCTTGGCTTAGGAAGTAACTATGTTGAGAAGGTCAGGGAATGGCAGAAAGAAAGCTGAGGTAGAAACTCAGACAGATGCATGGGTGGGTGGACCAGTCCAAGATTTGGAGGAGTGGGGTTTTTGTGGTATAGGCTGTTAATGTCTCCTCTGGGCACGTTTGATACTCAACCTGAGTCAGCGAGAATCATTCTAGCTCTGTCCAATGGTGAGATGACACTGCCAATATGGTTGGTATTGGAGGGTATGTCACGGTCCTGGAATCCAACACCTCCTCCTGGATGCAGTGAGAGACTCAGATAACCCTCCCTGGATAGATGAACCACTATATCCCACCATACCATGGTGGACACACCATGGTGAGAAGCATGTTATTGTACCCCAGTATGGTTTCCAACGCAGTGACAGCCCAGTACTGGTGACAAAATGACATTAATAGCCTTTTAATTTTGTCCCTTTTTCCATCTACCTGGGCATCCATATGGACAATTAGAATAAACAATTTCATGCTGAAGAGATTAATTGCATTTGCCAAATGGCTTGAAATATTCTACAGGCTAGTTCTCCATCAACATAACAGATGAGGGTACTACTCAGAAACAAACACTGTTGATTGTTGACACAACCATCTCTGGTGGTGGGTCAACTGTGATTTTATTGGATAGGCAAGGGGATAGGTGGTAGAGAGAAGGGTGTGGAGTTGACAAATGTGGCTGTCCTGAAGAGGACATCTTTGAAACACGCTGCCTATGGGCCACTGGCTCCTAGTTCTGTCTTTAGCAATACTAGCTATTCACTGTTGTGAGCTCACCATGTGCCATTGTGCAGGATACATTATTTTTAATATTCACATTTATGTAAAGGAAGTGTTAGCATCTCCACTTCACAGATGAGCAAACTGAGGCACAGAGTTGGGAAGTTATTTGTTTAAATTCACCCAGCTAAAACCCACACTGCTTCCTAGGTTCCCACACTAGATTCTGTGGACTCTGGATTCTTAGAGGTGAATCCCATGTCCCAGAATTGTGCATTAGGCCTTGGGAGACATATGAGTGTGTCTTGTTAAGATCCCAGGCCCAGCTTGATCAGGCTATCTATGTCCAGATTGGGACACGATCTGACATCACCAGAAAGAAAAGAAAGTAGTCTCTTACCACAGAAGATCACACCACAAAGACAAAATGTCAAATCATAGCAATCTAAGAAGCAAAAACAAAGAAGAAGAGTCAATGAAAATGAGGAGACAAAGAAACAAACCCCAAATTGAAAGGAAAGGAGGAATCCCTAGAAAGAGTGCTAAATGAAATGGAGGCAAGCAAACTATCAGACATTGAGTTCAAAACAATGGTTATAAAGAAGCTCAATGAGCTCAAAGAGCTCAGAGAAAACTGCAAAGCACTCCAGGGAAGCTACAAGGAACTTGCTGAGAATGACACCAGCATTAAAAAGGATACAGAAATTATCTGTAAGCACAAGAGGGAAATGAAGAATACAATTTTTGAATTGAAGAACATGGTAGAAGGAATCAAAAGTAGGCTAGATGAAACATAGGATTGGATCAGCAAGCTGGAGGACAAAGTAGAAAAAAAAATTCCCAGACAGTGTAACAAAATGACAAAAGATGAAAAAGGAATGAAGAGGGTATACGAGAGCTGCAGGACAACATGAAATACAATAATATCCATATCATAGGGCTACCAGAAGGAGAAGAAGAGGAGCAAGGGATAGAAAACATGTTTGAAAAAGTAGTGGCAGAAAACGTCCCTAACTTGATGAAAGAAATAGTCACACAAGTCCAAGAAGCACAGAGGGTCCCAATGAAGATGAGCCCAAAGAGGCCCACTCCAAGACACATCATAATTAAAATGGCAAAACTCAAAGACAAAGAGAAAACCCTAAAGGCAGCAAGAGAGAAACAGTGAATAACATATGATGGAGCCCTGATAAGGCTATTAGCTGCTTTCTCAACAGAAATACTACAAGCCAGAAGGAAATGGCAAAAAAATATTCCAAGCAATGAAAAACAAAGGCCTACAGCCAAGACTACTCTACCCAGCAAGGCTTTTATTCAAAACAGAAGGTGAAATAAGGAGTTTCCCAGACAGAAGAAGGCTAAAACAATACATCTCTACCAAACCAGCATTGCAAGAGATGCTAAAGGGACTGCTTTAAGACAATGGAGAAAAAGGAAGAGGAACACAGATACAAAGAGAAAATATGACAATGAATAAGTACCTATCAATAATAACCTTAAATGTAAATGGATTAAACACTCCAACCAAAAGACATAGGGTAGCTGAATGGATAAGGAAACATGACCCATATATATGCTGTCTACAAGAGACCCACCTCAGAACAAAAGATCTACATAGACTGAAAGTGAAGGTATGGAAAAAAACATTTCAAGCAAATGGACATAAAATTTAAAACTGGGGTAGCAATACTTAGAAAAAAAAAGATTTCACAACAAAGGCCATAACAATAGACAAAAAAGGTCATTTTATAATACTTAAGGGAAAAATTCAGCAAGAAGATACAACCCTTGTAAACATATATGCACTCAACATAGGAGCACCCAAACATAGAAGGAAAATCTTAGAGAACTTCAAGAAGGATATTGACAGCAACACACTCATAGTAGGGGATTTTGACACTCCATCGTCAACAATGGACAGATCTTCTAAGCAAAGAAATAACAAGGATGTTGTGCCATTGAACAACACTCTATAACAAATGGACTTATTGACATATACAGAAACTTTCACCCCCCAAAAGTAAAATACAAATTCTTTTCACATGGCACAGGACATTCTCAAGAATAGATCACATGGTAGGACACAAAACAAGTCTCTGCAAATTCAAGAAAATTAAAATTATATCAAGCATCTCAGATCACAACAGCTTGAAACTAGAAACCAACCTTACGGGAAAAAACTAAAAAATATTCAAATTCATGGAGGCTGAATAACATGCTATTAAATAATGAATGGGTTAAGAATGAGATCTAGGAAGCCATCAAACATTTCCTGGCAACAATTGAAAATGAACACACAATAGTCCAAAACCTATGGGAACACAACAAAGGCAGTCCTGAGAGGGAAGTTCATAGCAATACAGGCCTCCCTAAAAAGGATAGAAGAATTTCAAATAAACAACCTAACCCTACAGCTACAAGAACTAGAGAAACAACAATAAGCAAAGCCCAGAGCAAGTAGAAGAAAGGAAATAATCAAGATCAGAGCAGAATTAAATGACATAGAGACTAAAAGAACAATCCAAAGGATTAATAAATCCAGGGGCTGGTTCTTTGAAAAGATAAACAAAATCAACAGGCCTTTAACCAGACTTATCAAGAAAAAAAGAGAGGACTCAAATAAATAAGATCAGAAATGAAAGAGGGGGAAATCACAACCAACACCACAGAAATACAAAGGATTGTAAGAAATTATTATGAACAACTGTATGACAATAAATTTGACAACCTTGGAGTAATAGATCAATTTCTGGAAACATATAATCTTCCAAAACTGAATCAAGTGGAAGCAGAAAGCCTGATAGACAGAAAACTAGTGAAAGTGAAGCAATAATAAAAAAAACTCCTGGCGCACTGAAGCCCCAGGCCAGATGGCTTCACAGGTGTGTTTTACCAAATATAAGGAAGAACTAACTCCTTTCCTCAAAATATTCCCAAAAATCCAAGAAGAGGGAACACTCCTATACTCTTTCTATGAGGCCAGTACTACCCTAACTTCAAAAACAGGTCAAGACACAACAAAGAAAGAAAACTATAGGCCAATATTGCTGATGGACATAGAGGCTAAAATTCCCAACAAAATATTGGCAAACTGGATCCAGCAATACTTTAAAAGCATCCTACACCATGATTAAGTGGGGTTTACCCCAGGGATGCAAGAGTGGTATAATATTCCCCAATCATTAAATGTAAAACACCGCATAAACAAAATGAAGGACAAAAATCATATGATTATATCAATAGATGCTGAAAAAGCATTTCATAAAGGGCAGCACCCACTTATGATAAAAATGCTCAGCAAAGTGAGAATACAGGGAGCATATATCAACATAATAAAGGCCATATATGAGAAACCTTCAGCCAACATCATACTCAGTGGGCACAAACTAAAAGCTTTTCCCCTAAGATCAGGAACAAGACAAGGTTGTCTATTTTCTCCACTACTATTCAACATAGTTTTGGAAGTTCTAGCCACAGTGACAAGATCAGACAAGAAACAGAAATAAAAGGCATCCAAATTGAAAAAAGAAAGCAAAACTGTTATTACTTGCAAATGACATGATAATATACATAGAGCACCCTATAGACTCCACCAAAAATCTATTTGAACTAATTAGTGAATTTGGCAAAATAGTGGGATACAAAGTCAATATTCAGAACTTGAAGGCATTTTTGTACATCAACAATGAAATGTATCAGAGATAGAAACTAGAAAAAATCCCATGTACCATAGCAACAAGAAAAATAAAGTACCTAGGAATAAACTTAATCGAGGAGATAAAAGATCTGTATTCAGAAATCTACAGAACACTGAAGAAAGAAATTAAGGAAGATACAAATAAATGGAAGCATATATTGTGTTCATGGATGGGAAGAATTTTTTTTTTCTTTTAATTTTATTGTTGTTGTATTATATCCATCCCTTTTTTTTCTCCCCTCTGTCCCCCTCCCCACCCACCCTTTCCCCCCAAAGTCAATCCCACCTGTTGTCCATGTCCATGGTTCCTTTATACTAGGTTCTTGTCTAAGCTGCTCCCCTTCTTTGGATGGGAAGAATTAACATCATTAAAATGTCCACACTACTCAAAGCAATTTATGTGTAGATTCAATGCAATCCTTATTAAAATGCCAATGACATATTTCACAGATCTAGAACAAGTATTTCAAAAATTCATATGTAACCCAAACCGACCCCAAATACCCTCACCAAATCTTAAGAAAGAAGACCAAAATGGAAAGAATCACAATATGTGATATCAAAGTATATTACAAGGCCACTATAATCAAAACAGTCTGGTACTGGCATAAGAATATATATATATATATATATATATATATATATATATATATATATATAAATAAATAAATAAATGGAACAGAATAGAGAGCCCAGAAACAAACCCATGTCTCTATGGTCAATTAATATTTGACAAAAGGGGTAGGAATATAAAATGAAGTGAAAATAGCCTCTTTTAGCCTCTAAAAATAAAGGAAAACATCGACAGTAAAATTTCAGATATCCCATGCAGCAGTATCATCACTGATACTTCTCTAAGGGCAAGGGAAATAAAGAAACAAATAAACAGATGGGACTACATAAACTGAAAAGTTTCTATTCAGCTAAAAATACACTAGCAAAAGAAAAATGGAACTAATTGCATGGGAAAACATGTCAGTGATACTTTGGAAGAGGGTTTGATCTCCAAAATATGTAGAGAACTTATGCAACTCAATACCAGGAGGACAGACATTGCAATTAAAAAATGGGCAAAGGGCATGAACAGACACCTCTCCAAGAAGGACATACGGATGGCCCATAGACATATGAAAGAATGCTCAACATCACTAGCTATCAGAGAGATGCAAAATAAGACCACAGCGAGACACCATCTCACACCAGTCACAATGGCTGTCATTAACAAACTGACAAATAAGTGCTAGTGAGAATGTGGAGAAAAAGGAACACTAGTGTGCTGTTAGTGGGAATGCAGACTGGTACAGGCACTATGGAAAACAGTATGGAATTTCCTCAAAAACTGAAAGTGGAATTGCCTTTTGAACCAGTGATACCACTGGTGAGATTATAGCTAAAGAATACTGAAATGCCAGTTCAAAAGAACCTACGTACCCTTATGTTCATAGCACCTCTATTTACAATAGCCAAATCCTGGAAACAGCCTATGTGCCCATCGATGGATAAGTAGACCAAAAAACTGTGGTGCATTTACACAATGGAACACTACACAGCAGAGAGAAAGAAGGAATTCCTACCTTTTGTGACGGTATAGATAGCTCTGGAGAATATTACACGCAGTGAAATAAACCATGTGGTGAAAGAAAAATACCATGTGATCTCACCTAGTACAGGAACCTAATGAACGAAACAAACAAATGAGCAAAATAGAACCAGAGGCATGGAAACAAGGAATAGGCTGACAGTGACCAGAGTTGGGGGAAGGGGAGAATGGGGGAAAAAGGGGGAAAAATTTAGTCAAGGAACTAGTATAAATGACCCATGGACATGGTCAACAAGGTGGGGATTGACTGTGAGAGAGGGGATGGAGTGGGTCAGGCAGGGGTGAGCAATGGGGGAAAAATGGGACAACTGTAATAGAATAAAAACAACAACAACAACAACAATAATAATAATTAAAAAATCCCAGGCCCCATAGTTGGCTTTTCAGGGTTCAAATTTTGGCTCTGATACTATTTGAAGTATTTTTTATAATCTGTGCCACCTCTCTGAACCTCTGTTTCTTCACTTGTAAAATGCACTGTCTGAGAATTATGAGGATTAAATGAGATTATGTAAGCACTTCACACATAGTTGGATTTAACAAGTGTTAAGTTTCATTACTCCTGAGTGAGATGGGGGCTGATTTGTGTAGGATGGGATTTCCAGGGGAGGAGAGTGAAGTGGGACCAGGAGATAGACTGTGGTGGATCCGATTGCTATTTAGAAAATAGTCACAGCCTATTCTTGATTTCAGGATTGGTCACTGACTTGTTTTGGCCAATGTAATGGAAGCTGAAGGGACAAGGTGGGACGTCTGAGCCCACTCTTAAAAGTCGGCCACTCTGGCAGCTTGCTACTCTGGAAGCCTCTGATTTAAACCATGAGAAATGCATTCCCGAGATAGCTATGACCCCTTAACTCTGGGCCTCCACATGAGGCTCATGGAGCAGACCTGTCTGAGGCAATCTGCAGCCCTGCCAGTGAGACAAGTGACTGTTTTTGAAAAGTATATTTTATCAATTATGCTGTTACAGTTGTCCCAATTTTTCTCCCTTTGCTCCCTCTGCTTGGTAACCCATTTCCGTCCAGCAGCCTCAACCACCTTAGTTCATGTCCATGGGTCGTGCATGTAAGTTCTTTGACTTCTCCCTTTCCTATACTGTTCTTAACATCCCATGTCTATTTTGTACCTACCAATTATGCTTCCTAATCCCTGCACCATTTCCGCCTTTCTCTCCTCTCCCCCTCCCTGATGGTAATCTCCTAAATGATTCCCATACATACGATTCTGTTCCTGTTCTGGTTGGTTAGTTGTTTTTTTAGATTCAGTTGTTGATAACTGTGAGTTTGTTGTCATTTTAATGTTCGTAGTTTTGATCTTTTTTTTTTTTTTTTTTGAATAAGTCCCTTTAACATTTCCTATAATAAGGGCTTGGTGATGATGAACGCCTTTAGCTTTACTTTGTGTGGAAAGCACTTTATCTGCCCTTCCATTCTAAGTGATAGCTTTGCTAGATGGATAATTTTGGTTGTAGCTCCTTGCTTTTCATCACTTTGAATACTTGTTGCCACTCCCTTCTTGCCAACAAAGTTTCCTTTGAGAAATCAACTGACAGTTTTATGGAAACTCCTTTGTTCCCATGAGTAGACCAAAAAACTGTGGTACCTTTACACAATGGAATACTACCTAGCAGAAAGAAAGAAGGAACTCTTACCTTTTGCGACAGGATTTGGCCCTTGGCTGACTCCAAGACTTATTTCCTTCTCCTGCTCCCAAGTACTACTGTCTAAAAATTACAGGGGACCTGAGGAGAAGGTGGCCACAGGAGGGAACAGGTCATGGTGGGATTGCTCTGGTTATTTATGATGTTAAGGCTGTCACTTTATGATCAATCGTCTTCCATTCTTCATTTAGTTTCTTCACATCTTGCCATAGAAAGATGTATCCAGGAACCCCACCCCCTTTATTTCAGATCCCTGGCATGTTTCAAGTCATGCTCCTAAATTCCTTGGCCTGGGTCATCTCCAGGAGGAGAAGCCTGGTGGTTTCACTCTTCTGTCAGTGACAGGCAGCATATGGACTCAGGGTTGCTTATTGGTATCCCACTGCACCCATCATCATAGGCTAATGAGCTAGGTCCAAAGAGGTCCCCTACCATTCCCTTTGGGAGATTTGGGGTGGCACAGTCTTACTCAGGAGGCAGAGTCTTGGACAGGATCTGGGGGTCCAAGACTATCCATTTCCCTTTCTTTTAGGCCACAATAAGCTGCTCCAGGTTCTATCCAGTCTAGGAGTGGCTTTGATTATTTATGATGCTATCACTTATTAATAATTATCTTTATACTAACATAAAGACAATGGGCTTTGAGCCCCAATACACTGGTGGACTGCAACCCCCCACCCTTGTCCTCTGGCCACACAGACTGATGGAACTTCCCTGCTCATCTTCATCAGGCTTCGACACGCATCTCCTTTGGAGGCTGTCAGCTCCAATGTTACAATCACAGCAATATTAGAATAACAACTTAAAACCAATCATTTTTATGGGGACACACACAGTATAAAAAGACCTGCCTATCTGAGGACACATATAACATCAACAGCTATTGCCCCATAAAACTGTCAGTTAGAGAAACATCTCAGGACTCCTTGAACACCAGCTCCCAAGTTTAACCAGAGAGAGGGAGAGAGAGGACTCTGTGAATCATTTTTCATGGAGGTCTAGAAGAAAATGTGAGAGATAGATTCCAGAGAGAGTCAGAAGACTGAGTTAAGTGGCCCAGGCCTGGCCCCAAGTAGTACCTGGCATCTATCTCTTGAAATCATGGAGGTGGCTTAGAAAGGGGCCTGGGCACCAGGGTACCCAGAACACTTGGCCTGGCCAATTGCCTTAGTTTCCATTCTAGGCCCCATTTCCCTTAGACCCTTAGATGAAGTTCTGTGTGTAAGATTTTTATTATTAGGAAACATTATCAGGAAAAACCAGTACAGGAGTGAGGAAGTGAGATGGAAGGAGGAGGCCAGGGAAGGGTGGAATTAAGGAATGCCGACCCCTTGGAGTGAACTCTGGGCTCAGTTCTAGAGGGACCCTTGAGGACAGTGTAGGTGAGACCTTATCAGATCAGGCCTGGGGAAAGGCAATTGGAGTGTTTATTCCCCTGTAACCATTCACTAGTTAAAGGCTGCCAAGGGGCTAAGGATATATAAGCCCCCAGCCATCGCTGACATTCATGAACCTGGGTAAAGTAGGGGGGCAGTCCCTTAGTAGAGGCAGGTGCAGGTGCTGGCTGGCCATGGCATGAAAGCAATTTGAAAGCTGGTGAAAATAGTAAAGAGGATTGATAGGGTAAAACAGAAGGCTGGTAACACCTGGAAAATGCCCTTAGGCAATGCTTGCATCCAATGTCAATACTGGGTCTCTTTGCTTCAACTCTACTTGGGGTTGGATGGAGGTAGATAGAGCTGTAAGTCCCCAGACTGATGGACCCTTGACTCTCATCACTGGGGAGCAGTTTTCTTTTCTTTTTTTTTTTCTTTTTCTTTTCTTCTCTTCTCTTCTCTTCTCTTCTCTTCTCTTCTCTTCTCTTCTCTTCTCTTCTCTTCTCTTCTCTTCTCTTCTCTTCTCTTCTCTCTCTCTCTCTCTCTCTCTCTCTCTCTCTCTCTCTTTCCTTCTTTCTTTTTTTTGTACCTCCAAAGAGCCTTGTGTTCCTGGTTCCCCCTGAGCCTCTGGGTAAGTGATGAACATTTTAGGATGCAAACCCTCACGAAGAAAAGTTTACCAATTTACAACATGACCAGCTCTTTGGAGATGAAATGCAGCACCTTAAGTTTTGGGATCAAGTCAAAAACACTTGATTGGACAGACAATGGAACCGAGAGTCATAAGTGTAGCAACAGCTTTTCTGGAAACCAAGCAACCAACACAACCAAAGCCTTGACTTGTGAGATGGGGGTAGGGGCTGGGAACAGCTCTTGTAGGGTCTCTGCTATTCTATATGGTGTTTTGGTGTAAATTAGAGCAAGTGTCCCCTACTGGGTGGATGTGGCTCTTGCTAACACATGGCTTGGTTCTTCAAAGTCACTTTCTTAGTGAAGAGATGTCTCTTTTGGACAGATTCAGCTAAGTGCCAGACCACGACCTTGGTGAGGGGAGTGAGAAGTGGATTTCAGCCTTCACTCACCTCATCTGTTGGGTTTCATTGTGCAATGTGTACCCTGTACAACTGCACATGACAGCCTTGAGCTTTTAGCTGATTGTGTGCTCAGCATTACTAGCAAGGAAATGCCAATTGCACATTTATTTAGGGTGGGGGCCAGGTCAATGTATTTAGTGGCCCCTGGCACTAAATACTCTTGGTGCAAAGTAGACATTCAACAGATACTTGTTGAAGAAATAAATTTTAAATGTCTTACTGATAGTCTAGTTTATTTTAGTTGAAAAATGCTTGCCAAGTGAATAAATGGACGCTCTTGTTAGGTCTCTTGTAAGCTTCCATGGCACAACAAAGGGAGAGGCAGTTCAGCTTACAGACTTGAGCAAACTGCATGGATTCAAATCCTTGTCTTTACTGATTTGCTATGTGATCTTGGGCGAGTTCCTTCCACTCTTGGTGCCTGCCTTTTCATTTTTATCTCTTTTTTTTCTTTTTCATTTTTAAAATGGGAATAATAAGATCTACTTTCCTAAGGCTGTTATGGGGATTAAAAGAGTTAATAAGCCCTGGCTGGTAGCACAGTGGTTAAGGCGCTGGCCTGCGAACTCAAAAGGTCGCAGGTTCGATTCCCCAGCCAGGGCACATAACCAGGTTGCAAACCAGGTCTCCAGTCAAGTCTGTGGCTGGAGGCAGGTGAAACGCAACCATACATTGATGTCTGTCTCCCTCTCTCCCTCTCTCCCTCTCTCCCTTCCCCTCTTTCTAAAAATAATGAAATAAAATCTAAAAAAAAAAAAAAAAAAAAAAAAAGAGTTAATTCATGAACTGCTCAGCACAGTACTTGGCAGATAGTAACTCCTCAATAAATGTTAGCTATTTATTATTATTGCCATCCGTGGTGACAGCCCCTTGATGCTCTGTGCTGGCTGGACCCCATGGGGGAACTGAGTTAGTTGCCTTATGGGTGTCATATTCTAAAAGACATGACTGCTGCCTTGACTATGAGATCCTCATAGGAACTTCTCAATAAATAATTTTCAAATGGATAAAGTCCTACAAAAATCCTAGAAAAATTATTTAGAGAAGAGGTAATTTAGTATGGATAATGTTTAGTAAGCTGTTCATCTGTTTTGTTTTGTTTTTTTCATTCTATACATTGCGGCATAAACCCTACACCTTGAACACTTGACTAAAGATGCCCCCTTTCACTCCCAATAGCCCCTCAGTGATTGGAGGGGAGAGACTTATAGCCCCAAGAATGATCTTTTATTGGATTTACCCAATTTGAATAATCTCCAGTGATTGGTTCAGAGGTGGGATTGTAACCCATTTTGGACCAATGAGATGAGAATGTTGGCTAGAGGTTTCTGGAAGGAACTACTTGGAGACTCTTGTGAGGAAGCCCATGGGAGCATCCAACAGCCACTTTGTCTCTCCAAGGGGGTCCAGTAGTGGTCTGGAGCAGCCTCCAGAAGGCAGGGAAGATAGTAGGCTATCTTGGGTGGCATCATTGAGCTTGAAGATGCTCCCTCTCTCAACCTTGTTGACCAACAGGAATCAATGAAGTCCTGTTAGTGTTTTAGCTTCTGTCACCTGCCAGAGGATGGTTCCTAGCTCATACATTGGCTCTTTAGACTTTTTCCAGTCTACCCTTTATGGTATGAACTTTATACCTAGAATTCATCAGGACTCTGTACATTGAAGATTTAAAGACTCATTTCTTACATCTTATTTCTTCTTCTGAATCACCTGTCCCCTGTGTCAAGTGTATAAGTAAATAGCAGTGCTGGGGGTAGGGAGGGGAGAAAAAGGGTTCCAGGAAATTGAAGAGAAAACATGGGTTAAGATCTCAAAATATTTAGCAACTACACAATGTATGTGTACAGCACTGAGTTTTACCAGCATTGTTTGATTTAATGTTTCCAATCTCCTGACAAATTACTACTATTCTTGCCATTTATAGATGAGAAAACTGAGGTCCCAGATGGTTGTCACTTGCTCAAAGTCCGCCAAGTAGCCTTGTTATTTGTTGAGCCCGTCTCTGAACCAATCACTAGAGGTTATTGACTCTAGTGTGGAGCTGCTGGCCAGGCAGTTGCTGTGGCTGAGCCTGGGAAGAGCACCAGCTAAGAAGCACGTAGGCACTAAAGGTTCCTGGAGGAAATGCACACTGACTAATTTTATCAATAATAAAATCTGTAAAGATTGCTCAATATGTGTACTTAAACATAAATGCCAAGTTCCCTTTTATCTCTGAAGAGATTTCAAACAAGGGAAGTTAGTCTAACGGGCTGAACACTAAGCAGGTCAATTAGGGCAAGGAAGTGGGGCTAGGTGCCAGATGGTGGCATAGAGGGGTGGCAAGGCTGGGGGCAACCTGATCCCTGGCCCTCTGTCCCAGGAGCCTTGTGATGGAAGCAGCTTGGGCTTTGCAGTCAGACTGCCTTACTGACCAATGCCTGCCCCGCCCCCCTCACAGCTATGTGACTCCAGGCAAGCACCACAGCCTTCTGAGTCTCAGTTTCCCCATCTGCATAATTCAGACAATACATCTACCAGCTGAGGTTGCCACCAGGATTAAATGTGACAATGTCCAGACTCCCTCATGTGGTACATTTTCCAGAGTCTTTGTCATCTGTTCCACCAGCGGAACACCTATGGGTTTGTACATAAACATTGGGGAAATCTACCTAAACTTAACTCAATATTCATAGTTTTCCACCAGCCTACAGCACTTGGTACTAATCTTTCCTAACCCTTTGGGTGACATTTCTGAATAACATGGTAGAAAGAGAACCACTCAGAGTCACCCACTCACTTGCCAATAGCCTCAGTTACTATATGTCCTTGTCCTGTTGTACCCTGAATCAGTGATCTATGGTCATAGAAATAGGTTAGGTATGCCTGGCTGGTTACAGGTGTGTACCCACTTTTAGGAAGGTCATTTAGGAAGCTGTGACAGGAGATGTGAGACCTGAGCAACACAAAAAAGCCAGTCTTGAGAGGAGCTGGAAAAGATGTTCTAGGGAAGGAAGCAAAGACTCTGAGGCTGGAACAAAGGAGACAAACAAAGGGTGGTTGTAGCCTGGCCAGTAGAAGGACAGGGTGGGAGCAAGGGGCAGGGGCAGATCAAGCTGAGACTTGTAGTCTACCAACTTCAGGTTTTCTCTAAGTGTGGTAGGAAGTCATGGAGGGTCTTGAGCAGAAATGTCACATGATTTATTTCATATATTTAAAACACTACTCTGACTGTTGTGTGGAGAGTGAATTAGCTGCACACATACTCATTTTTTCATCCTTTCTTTCTCTCAAAATGAATCCTTTCTTCCTCCACCAGGGCTCTGAATCCATCCACTCCTGCCTCCCTAGGACTCAGTTCCTGGATGATCAATTCTTGAGTGTGTTCAGTCTCTCCATCCCCCTCTATTGGCTTCTCCTTATTAGCTGTTATAATGTGCACATGTGTGTCCATTTGCCTATATATTATCTTTTTACATTTAAATAATATGTATTTTCAGATGGATATATTCTTTGTGTGCCTTTGGTGGGCCTAATTACTGGCTCCAACTCTTAACCTCTTCCTATATCCACACTATATATGAGGTTCCTTTGAAGCTCTTCTTGCTAGAGATGGAGCTTTTGTCTCTGGCCTTTGACTTTGAACCTTGCTTTGATAGAAGAGACAGCATACCCATTCTGATCATAGGTCTCAAGAGTAACTGTATACTCTGCTTGTTTCTTTTGCTCTTCGTCCATCACCATTCCCCAGGGAGAAGAAGACAGGAATGTGGAGCTGACCCAGTTGACCAGCCAGATGTGACTTGTAGCCTGCAGCCGAGCCCAGCTGAGCCCAGCCTGAGAATTGTGGTCTTTGGTTTTACAACAATAGTTGATTGACACAGTGACATAATCAAAAGATGCAGAAGTGTGAGCATCCCTCTTACTTATCACTACAACCCAGCTTCCCTCCAGGAGACTTCCTGAATTCTAGTTCCTGTGGATGGCTCCAGAGAATCTTATACATGCAAGTGAGTCCATATGTATGTGGCCCATGCCATGCTGTTGGGCGCCTTCTCTTTCTTCACCTATATATTTTGCAGATTATTTCATATCAACACACAGAGGTCTTCCTCAGCATTTTTATGACTCTATGGCATTCCATAGGGTGGATTTGCCATAGTTGATATAACCAGTCCCCTGCTGATGAATGGTTGTCCCAGCTTGTATAATTTCAGAGGTGCCTACAATTTCCCAGGGCAAATCCACATCATTTATTACATGTACAAGTGTATCTGTGGCATAAATTCCCAGAGCAGAATTGCTTGTCCCTGGAATGTGCACTTAAAATATTTCTGGATAGAGCCACTTGGTCTTCATAGGGGTTGTGCAGCCAACTCTCAGTCATAATCAAGTCTTTCTGTCTTAAAATCCATAAACGTGACAAAAGGAGATCTCAAACTTCTTCCTTCAAATTTGCTCTGTCACTTACACTTCTGGAAAGATGTCTATATTCTCTGTGTTGTTCCCAATCCAGTCTATCTTCTTTCTGCCTCTGCTATTCCTGATTTTCTTTTCAAGGTCACCAGTGACACTGTGGAAAAGTCCAGAGGGCACAGTTCAGAGTTCACTGGACCCAACTCTCTTATGGAAAGCCACTCTCTCTACCTTGAATGGGCCCACCTGCTCCCTGGAGACTATCAGGAAGTGCTCAGTGCCCCTAAGAGAAAACATGAGAAATCTGTGGAGGCTTTAGAGAGGCCATAGGGGCCTTGAGGGTTGAAAACATTTTATTCACAATTCAGCTAAGTTGTTTGAATGGCTATTGGGGAGATAGATTGAATATTCAAATAAAATAGTTACCGAACAGCAAGTTGGGGTCCTGCTGCCTGCTGCCACCCTCTAGACCAAATTCCAGAGACAAAGGTTTGGTGATACAGGAAAGGAATCTTGATTCAAAAGCAGTCACCTAAGCCTATCAGGTCAGAGTTTGAATCACGTAAACCTATCTATCAATTAAGGCTAAACTCTAACACCTGGGTTCTCCTAGCACTTCCACCTGGTTTTAGTTATTTTATTTCTACAGGGTTAGTTTACAAATGAAAACAACATAAGATACAAAAACTACACAATTTTGGAAGAATGTCAAGCTTCTGCTTTAGAGCCTGTTCCTTCTAGGACACCCAAAGAATAAACCTGCCACCCTCTGCCAGGCCAGCCTGACCCTTGACTTTGCTCTGAGTCCCTTCACATCCAAGATACTGTCAGTTGGGAAACAAATGCAGCTGCAGCACGACCATCTAGGCATCCTCGAAGAAGAGCCAAGGGAGAGCTTACCCTTTTTTATTTCCAGGAGCTCTGGAGGCATCAGCTTCTCAGCCAATCCTGCCCTAGACTGCTTTCCATTCAATGCCTAGGCAAACTCCTTCTACGCCCCCTCTCTACTTCTTCCCAGTGATCTGATCAGCTCTCTGAGTATCATAATGAGGTTTGTGTTTAATGAAATGGGATTTATTTTTGGATGGTGTCAGAATCCCTGGGTTAACCTGAGGTCTGAGGTGACAATCACTTGGGGATCTTGTTTAAAACACAGATTCTGGCTGAGTAGGTCTGGGGTGAGGCCTGACATTCTGCATTTCTAAAAAGGTTCCAGGACCATACATTTCCTAAAAAAAGATTTTGTTTATTTTATATTTAGGGAGAGGGGGAGGGAGGGAGAAAGAGAAGGAGGGAAACATCAATGAGAGAGAAATTGATTGGTTGACTCTTGCACGCACTCCAACAGGGGATTTGAGCATGTAACCCAGCCATGTGCCCCAACAGGAATGGAACTGTAGACTACCTGCTTTTAGTTTGCTTCAGCTAACTAACTGAGCTGTACCAGTCGGGGCCATACTTAAAGTTTTAACAAATTTATTGATTTTTTTTTTTTTGAGAGAGAGAAAGGAAAGGGCAGAGAGGGGGAAAGAGATTGCAAGGGGAGAGAGGGAGAGGGAGAGACTTGTTGTTCCACTTATTTATGAATTCATTGATTGTTATAGAATGTGCCCTGACCAGAGATCAAACCTGTAACTTTGGTGTATCAGGATGACCCTCTTACCAACTGTGCTACTGGGCCAGGACCTAACCCAGAACCACACTTTGAGTGAGTGTCAATGTGCATGGTATTGAAGAAGATGGTGTTTGGAATAAGGAAAGCTGGTGGTTTCCGCGTGTATTCTTGAACCACAACTTTAGTCCCAGGGATAAGTAGGTCAACACCTCAGAATTTCCCAAAGGAGTTTTCTCAAGGAGTTAAGGATGGTAATTAACCCTAAGGGCTCTCCCTTTGCCTTGATCAGAACCAGGATCACCTTAAGCAGATCACAAAAATGAATTTGGGGCTCTGATCTCCTCATTATTGTCTGTCTCCAGGCCAGATCAAGGCCAGCCCCAGACCTCTTGGATCCCAGGACTTCTCAGACACTTTGCTGGAGCAGAACAAATAGGCAAGGGCGATTCCTGTTAGCCTTCATTCCTTTGTCTCCTTCTCAACTGATTCAGGGTAGATAGGTACCCAGGACTGGGAAAGCAAAAGTTCTCTTGAGTGTGGTTTTGTCTATGGTTATATGGTGCAGTGGCTAAGCATGCAAGCTGCGCAGCCATGGCCTTTACCAGCTGTGTGACCTTGGGCAAGTTGCTCAGCTTCATCTCATTTTAGTTTCTCACATGCAATGGTATGAGCCCCTCAGGCTTTCCATTAGCAAATTTACTGGGTAAATGAATTAACACAGAACAGCACCTGACGTACATTGTATATTTGATAATAATAATAATAATTAAAATTACTCTCTCCATATATATATATTCATTCATTCAATCGACCTCTAAATTTCATCAAGTCTACCTACTAAAATTGGATAAGTCATTTGCTGTATCTCTAATTCTTCAAATACCACTATCAATCAGATTATAAAGGAATGCAACTAACAAAGTGGAGAAAGACTCATGGGTGCAGAGAACAGACTGACAGCTTGTCAGGGGGTAGGGGGTTGGGGGCTGGGTGACAAGGGTGAAGGGGTTAAGCAAAGGAAAAAGAGAAAGACTCATAGACATGACAACAGTATGGTGATTGCCAGAGGGAAAGAGGGGTGAGGGGGTGCAGGAGAAGGTAAAGGGGAGATAATTGGCTACTGAGGGAGCCTTGACTTGGGGGTGGTAAACACAATACAATATATAGATGATATGTTATAGAATTTTATACCTGAAACCTCTGTAATTTTATTAATCAATAAAAATAAATAAAAAAGATTATAGGAGAATGCACTTTTTGTTCAATATTTTTACTCTTTGATAGCAACACAAAGCCTGGTATATATTAGGTACTCAGTGACTACAAGAAGAATGAATGGCTTCTGTCTTGGTTGAGTCTGGTTGCTCACAACATACATATTTATCGAGTGCTCTTTGTATTTCCAGGCACTGTGCAAGGAGTTGGGGACACAGAAAATAGGGCCCTGCCTCCTTGGTGCCTACTATTTAGGGTGTGGACTCTAATCAAACCCTGGTTAAAAGTGCCCAAGAACCCATATAGGCTGAGAGAGGAAAGCTTCTTGGTCTCTGAACCATGGCTTTTGTGAAAACTTTTCCCTAAGTGCTCCCAGCTCTATCGGCTTTCTCTTCCTTACAGGCTCCCTTTGTTTTTATTTTCTGAAGGCAGTCAGCCTTTTATCTGTTTATCCTGCTAAAGCCCCCATGGGTACTAGCCCAGGAACTTGGAGGGGTGCTGGGTGGCTGGAGGCAGCTTGATTCATTTTCTGGCTATGCTGGAGGCTTTGTGGTTTTGTTCTTAGGGGGGATGTGGGGCTTCCAGAGGAAGCCTGGGTATGAACCTGAGTTGGGAAGGAATTGTTAGAAAAGGGAGAACCAGTCAGGCTAGACACATTTGGAAGGGGGGTTTCCGCCCAGGGAGGAGCACAGAGAACAGGTGGGTGCCCCCGGGAATGTCGGGGAAGAAGGTCAGCTACAGTTAGCTGACAGTGAATGGGGCGTCTGGTGCCTTGGTGCATGCAGACCTCTGAGCGCATGCACATGTGGGCACACTTGATGTGTATTTCCATGTCTTCAGTGTGTGTTGTGTGGTGTGCTTTGTGTGATGCAAGCCTGTGTCACTCTCTTGTGTGTACAATGGCTTTGGTGACAGCTTCTCCTGAGTGTCTTCATGGGCTCATCCGTCAGTCAGCAATCTGCAGAGTGTTGAGATGGAGGAAGCAGAGGCAGGAGAAGAGAGAAGAGAAAAAAAGAGAGAAAACCTGTATTTGCTGTCCTCCTAAGCCAGGGCAGCATTGGAGTAACCAAGGGGTAACGGGGTAAATGTGAAATTGCACTCTGGATGGGTGTGTTGAGTTACTCAGCCCAGGAGGGTGCACGTGGGGGTATTGTCTGAGCCAGGGAAGCCATCCCTGAGATATGAAGGGTGAGTGGGAGTTATTTAGGTGAAGAGAAGATGGATCTGAGTTGTTATTATTTTTATTTTTATATTTGGGCTCCACAGCTGCACAGAGGTAGATTAACCACACTTCTTAATCAGTGGCATGCTGACATCAATGGTCCAGGATTTTATACATATAAAATATTTTCCATCTCTCCTTCTATTTCATTGCTTCCCCAGAGGCAGCCACTCTGATATATTTTAGTGTTCCTAAATAAGTATGTATTTCGTATAAATGTACAATGTTGATTTTGGTTGCATGTTTTCTTTTTTAATTACAAAAACAGCATCATACTTTCTTCCCCCTCAACATTATGCAGCAGAAAGCTTTCCATTATTCCTTTTGCTTTCTAATTTTACTGCATCTTTCTCCTTCTTAGGACCCACCCCCCGTGTTGGGCACCTATAGCGTTCACTCACGTCACTATGAGCATTGCTCTGATGAACATCCTCATGGGTGTTCTTGCAGGGATCTGGGTGAGAGCCTGTCTTAGCTTAGGTTCCCTGGAAAGCAGCACCTGAGACAAAGATTTTGGTGCAGGTATTTTATTTAGGAGATGATTTCAGGAAGCGCAAACAAGGAAGCAGGGAAATGAGAGAGAGAGAATGGGCACACATCAATAGAGTGTGCTTTAATGAGCTGGTTACTCATGTGGCCACCCAAGGCTTGGGGGAATGCTGAACATTGAGGGTTGCTTAGAGGGTCCTAGTGGGCACAGAAAAGCCTGAATGGACAGCAGGTCTTGAACCTGGCTCTTGGCATCTATCCCTTGCTTCTGTTCTTCCTTCCTTCCTTTGTTCTTAACTTTTGTCCAACATGTATGATTCTGCACTCCAAGTATAAACACAACAGATGAGGTGCTGGCTCTGGTGCAGATTACATTCTCTTGGAGAGACAGAGCTAATTAACAAGCAAAAATAAGGAAATTTTGGACTGCAAAAGTGCTGTGAAGAAAATAAGACTAGATATTACCTGGCATGAGGGACTGAGTGGGCATTTTGGATCTGGCAATCTGGGACAGCCTCTCCACAGAGGTGGCCTGTGGGCTGAGGTGAGAAGTAATCATGGAAAGGTCTACAGGAAAAGCATTTCAGGCAAAGGGAATGGTAATGCAAAGACCCAGAGGTGGGGTACACACTTGTTCTATTTAAGGAACAAACGGGATGAGATGGAGTGTGGAAACATTGGGACAAAGTGGGATCTTCCTGTAAGAGCTATACATTGGTCCCAGCCAGGTCACTGAAATTATCCCAAACTCAATTCAATCCATCTTTTTCATGGCAACACTTCAGCTACTGAGGTTTGTGCATATGTGTGTGTGTGGCTATTCCCCATCTTCCTTCTGGCTGGAAGCTGAGACTTAGTATTGACTGCTCAGAGCCACCCTGTATTATGCAGGTAACTTGATGTTTATCTATGAATGTAGACCATCCACTGTCATGGTCTCTTTCCTGCTCTTCCACATAATTATTCATCTATTGTCTGCCCCTGTCTCCTGACCTCTTTCTTCCACTTCTTGAATCAGACCCCACCCACTCCAGTACTTGAACACCCCAAGTACCTTTTTACCTCAGACCTCAGGGCCTTTGGACTTGCTGTTGCCTCTTCTTGAAAGCTCTTTCTAGAGACATTTTCATGAGTCATCCCATCCATCTGTTCAGTCAGCCCAACCTATTAATAGGGAACTTCTCTGACCTCTTCCTCCAGCTTTATATAAAAGAACCTCCTCTGGCTGTCTCTTTCCCTTCCCCTGCTAATAAATTCTCCAAGCACTTATGCCATTTGTTATAAACTGAATGTTGGTGTCCTCTCCAAATTTATATGTTGAAATACTAATCTCTAGTGTGATGGTATTAGGAGGCGAGGCTGTTGGGAAGCAATTAGGTCACGGGGAGGGCCTGCACGATACATTAAAGCTCTTATAAGAAGAAAAGGAGACAGAGGATCTCTTTCTACTCTACCATGTGCCGATACACCAGAAGATAGTCATTTGTAAACCAAGCAGAGGGCTCTCACCCAACACCAATTGATTTTTGGGGTCCCTATAGGCTGCTCTGTAAAAATGATAAACAGGAATTAGGCTGGTGTATTGATAGGATTATTGATACAACCTATTTATGCAAATTGTATGTATTTGATTAAAAAACCAAATTTATACAAATGATTCTTCCAGCATTTTTTGAGTACCTACTATGAGTTAAGCAGACCTTAAGTACTTTATGCCTGTTATCTCATTTTCTCTGTGAAGCACCCCTGTTTCTGATCCCACCAGCCTGAGATCAGACCCCAACGTTGCCATTTCTAACTGCAGAGACAAGTCAGGGGACCTCTCTGTGCTTTGCTTTCTCCACTTAAAAAATTACAGTAAATCATAGTACTTACCTCCCAATGGAGTGAGTTATTATTTATTTCATTTTATATATGGGGGGATTGGGGCTCAGAGGGAATAAATAATTCCCTGAGATCCAAGGCACAGGATTCAATCCTCATTTGCCTGCCTCATAAATTCTCACCCTCCCCGTCAGTGCATTATTCCACAGAAACACACCTCGCCCCTAATCTATTGCTCTAATATTTATAACAACGCAGCTACAATTCACTTTCCTGCTGCTTCAATGAATCACTTCCTGATACTTTTGATTTCTAAGAGCAAAGTGCCACCTTGATTTCTATTATCTGCCTGAGCCGAAGGAGCAGTCCCCAGGCCTACTCCCTGCCTGGCTGGGTTTTTCTCCCCATGTCTCATGGCCTGCACTGCCTGATATACAGCAGAATGGGTTTGTGATTTAGCTGCAGAAAAGGTTAACTCTAAATAATGATCAGAAAGTTAAAATATAGAGCCAGAATGTTGCTTTAGTTTTTATAGGTTTTAAATAATTTTGCCTCCTTCCCTGAAGGATTTAGCATAATTCAATGAGAAAATTGCATTCAGATCCTGTGGGCTGCTCCGACGTGACTGAATTGCAATGAGCAGACGAGATGCAGAGTCTTTCTGACAACAGACCTGACTGAGCCATGAGTTCAGAGAGCAATGCTCCTGGGGAGTGTCCTGGCTTCCCCAGACTCCTGGGTCTAGTCCTGGGGGCAGCCACCTGGCATAGCTGAGCAAGAGATGGCAGTGACAGGTGTTCATTCTGGGCAAGCAGGAGGGCAGAGGTGTTATGCCGAACCACTGCAGCCACAGAAAATTCTGATTTCCTCCCATCTCTTTCTATGCTTCCGGCTTTTACTGACACCTCTGCAGGAGTGGTTAGGCCCCATCTTCTCCAGTTACAAATTGTATGAATTGAGATTGTATCTGGCTGCAATGCCAGGAGACCTCACTAACACTGGCTGAGAGAAATTCAGGTTTATTTGGTTGTTTATTTATTTTTACAGCAAGAAAAATGTATAGGCCTTCCTGGGCTAGTGTACAGCTCAGAGATGCCATCAGGGACCCGGGCTCTGCTCTGCCTTGTAGGCATTATCATCATGCAGTTCCTGAGTTACGGGTCTGATGTGAGGACTGAATTGAGTTACTGTATGCGAAGTCCTTGGTGTAGTTCTGGCACATAGTAAATGCTTTATTAGTGCTTTTTTAAATCAAGAAGCTTATTTCAATCTGACTTTCTACTAAATGTTAGATCAGAAATGTTTTTCTGTACCAATAAATGGAGATATGCAGTATCGTTTTTAATAAGTGCAAAATGCTACAGGCTTTGAATTACTGTTTCATGGGTCCCCTGCTGTTGGATATCCAGATTTCCAGTTTTCCATTCTGTAGGAAAATTCCCAGAAGTGGAGCTGTTCCAATAGTCCTTGCAGTGTTAGTGTTTGTGTGCATGTATGTTCCTGTACACTTGAGTGTGTGGTCAGAAGGGCTGGCGCGGATGCCTAAATTTCTCATGCTGTGCCCCTATTTGACCGGTTGGCCAATATTTAGCTTGTAGTTCTGAAGGATATTGTCCCTGCCCGTCCTCTCGTAAGGCTGGTTCTTACTTCACTGCAGTCAGGGCTGCCACCCACAGTGCTAAATGTTTGGACTCCTCAGAATAAGCAGCAGCCCATCCCATCTGCTCACTCCTTGGCCTTTCTCACTCCAGGACCTCAAAAATGAGTCTCCCAGCTCCCTCCAAAGCCATGTCCTTTAATGCATCCTGAACCAACATGTCCCAAAGCCAGGCAATGTAAATAAGTAGCATGACTTTTTCATAAAGCAAACTCTTAGTAATAACAGCAGCTAGTACCTCCTGAACGCTTGCTACATTACAGACACTGTGCCAAGCACTTTACAAGCCCTGGGTAATCACAATAGCCCTGGGAAATAGGGTAACATTGCTATTTCAGTTTTTCAAATGAGGAAGCTGAAACCTAGAGTGGTTGAGTACTTTGTTCAAGGCCGCGGAGGAAATAACAGGTGGATCTGGGAGCCCAGAACTTGGCTTCTTAACCCTGTGTTCTACAGCTGCTGTTTAGGATGACCCTCCAAAGTCTAGCCAGACCACAGAACTTGGCCTCTGCTGCCTTCAGTAGGTGGTGAGACACTTGGCATTGTGTGGTCACTGCACATGGACCTGCTCTTGCTTCATCCCCATAGAATAGTCTATTTAATTTATCCACTCAAAATGCCATTTCTTACTAGACTTTTTAAGGGAGAGATTGGGCTTGGGGACTGTTAATCTCTTTTGAAAGAAATATTTTGGACACTCAGTTATGTCAAATAAAGCATCTGGGTGCCACATAAAATGTAAATCCTATGTGAACTAGCTTCGCTGCAGGAATCCTTCCCTGGGAATATGCCTCTGGGTCCAACCACTCAGAACCCCAGCAGATGCAGCCACTTGAACTTGGCAATGCCCCTGTATGCTGTAGGCCACAACTGCTGGTGAACACAGTCGTCATAATAGGGGAACTGAAAGTGGATGGTAACACAGAGAAACTCTGGGCAACATAAATCAATTTAACAACCTATTCACCTATGGCTAGTGACCAATGATAAAATGATCAGATGCTACAGCGACCAAGAACCCGGTTACTTCCTAGGAACATGTGCTTCTGGAAACAGCTGCTTCTTTTCCATGTGACTAACTTCACCAATGGGACCTGGGTGAACCAGATAACAGTTACTTGGGCGCTGGGGCCTTTAAGAAGTAGGTTAAGTGTTCTATTTGGTTTTTCCATGTCTAGTGGGCATGGATGATTCCGAGGACCTAGTGGATGGTGGAGCCACAGGTGGAAGGAACCTGGGTTGCTGATTCCCAGAATGCAATGTCACCAATGGCCAGGAACACCTGCTTCAGGCTGTTGTGTATGGCAGAGAAAAACCGTTCTGTAAGAGTGAGCCACTAAAGTTTTGGAGTTCATTTGTTACATCAGCTGAAATTACTCTACTACATATGTTTATGAGAAAACCTATTGTTGGGTGAGAATGTTGCAAGTGGCAATGGAAAATGATAAAAGTAGTAATTTGGAGCTAGCTCTGTGTAAGGCTGTTTCTTGGGGATTCAAAAACCCTGAACTAGTTCTGGTCATCAGGGACCAACCCTTCTTTGGGGTGGGTGAGGGCATGTTGTGTCAGATAGATGTGGGGTCTAAGTGCATATTCGGGAAAAACGATTTTCCAAGTGGTTTGAAAGAGCCACAGGGGTGAGCCCTGGTCATGATTTAGAGGTCTTGAGGCCAAATCTCATCAAGTCCAAGGAACCAGGTGAGTCTGAAGTAGAGGACAAAAACAAGAAGAGTTTCAGAGAAGTCCCAGAGCTTAGCAGGCGAAACTAGCACACCCAAGACAACAACCAGGGATGGGGGCAGGAAGGTCAAAGATTGAATGAATTTACAGTGGCCACCAGCTGTGTGTGTGGGTGGAGGGAGCTTGTCTTTAAGGCACAGGATGGGGGGATCATCAGCATGTCCTTCACATGTGTGGTGGGAAATAAAGAAAGGCTTGGATCCTTCAGATCAGGATCTGGTGTTATGTGGAGCTAGAGACAGACATGAAAGCCGATAGCTGTGGGGCTAAACAGGGCCAAGCACACCCTCATCTCTGCTGCCTGGGGCTTCAAAGCCTGCCCCATCTGTGCCTGCCTAGAAGCCCCTTCTCCATTTTCTAAAATAAAACAGTGCCCTGATTTTCCTTTGCAAAATCACCCTCCTTAATCCAAATCCTATTGGTTCATGTAGGGCTAACACTACTTTCTGGCCCCAATAGTTGGCAAGTGACTCACGCTCAACCAGTCAGCACATGGCACCCACCTTGGTTGCAGTGATTGGCTTGTGGATACCTATGTGACCTGAGCCAGGTCAATGGAAGCTGATGCTGGGACTTTTGCAGGACCTGGTGGAAAAGAGGTTAGCCTTCCATTGGGGTGTGGAGCAGATGGAAAGAAAGCATGGAGATGGTGTAAACCACATTTAGAGGGGAGAAGTTGCCTGAGTGTGACAGCAACAGAGATACAGGTTCCTGACACCATCCTGGAGACTGGAGATAGCCATACTTGAACCCAGAGTTCAAAGTCACATGAGCCAATAAATTTCTCTTACTAGATTAAACCATTTTAAGTTGTTTTCTTTCAAATACAACTGACAAAATTACTCAACAAGGGTCCCACACTCTGGATGGTTATTTGTAAACAGTGAGCAGGGAGAGGCCAGAGAAGTTCCCTCAGCACAATCTTCCTCCCATGCAACCCCAGGGCTGGAGTCAAGAGGCCATCCTACCCCCTGCACCTCCACAAGCTGCATGACCTCCTGGCTGGGCTACAAACAGGATGTTGCCACTGGGACAAAAAACGTCAAGGGCAGTAATGTGTGATTCACCACTGGTCTCCTAGGCTTTCAGTATTGTCCTCTTTAAAAGAAGCCAATTTATTTTTTATTCAAAATCTATACAAAACAATCGAATGATAAAACTATCACCTTCACTGTCTCTTTCAGCTGGGAAACACATTCACCTCCGAAATGAAGAGTCCTCCCTCCTTTCCTCCCTCTCCCCTCCCTTCCTCCCTTCCTTCCATAATTATTTTTCAGCACCTACTATGCAACAAAATTTGTTTGATGTTCAGATTTTCCCTTCACATATAATTCCTCCTAAGATTATTTTAAAAGTGTTTTCTCATTCCCAAATATAGGTCTCGACCATTATAGGGGTTTCAAATAAGTAACCTTAAAAAAAAAAAAAAAAGATGCTTAGCAAAAGCCTTTCTTTGTGAGACCAGCTCTGTGATTCATAACCATGTGACCTTGGACAGACACGCCCATCTCGGCTTTGAAATATTCTCATCTGGAGATTGTCATGAAGGTTCTTGGGCTGTGCACCCCATCTCTGGAAAGTTCTTTAAAGGAAGGAAGGCCTTTTTGTTGGTTACCATTCAGCACCAGCACCTTGAGCAGAGCCTGGTGCCAACAGTGCTCTTCATTTTTGATGAATAAAGGAACGGATGAACACAGGTGGGTCTGGATTAGGACCCTCATTCTGAAAAGCCAGGGATCCAATCCTAGCCCTGCAAGGACCCCAAATCCAAAGCCAAAGCCCTCCACCCCAGAGGCTGAAGCCTCTGTCAGCAGAGTTCAATCACAAGGGGTGTAGGACCTGGGTGGGAAACTGACATGACAGGGAGTGAGCTGGGCTCCACTGAGCTTGGGTGGGTGTGCGGTATGTGGGGTGCTGCTAACATGTCACTGGCTGTCAGCTGAGGTGGGGGGCTCTCTCTGGGGATAAATGTAACCTTTGCAGGTCATATCTTTATGCTGGCCCAAGGCAAGGCTGTAACTGCCTTTATCCACGCTTGGAAACATAAAACCTTAGAGCATCACCGATGAGCCCTGCCCCCAGTGTTTAACGATGAGCTTTATCTGGCGGGTGTCATACATTATTGACGCTGCCTTCCTTGCTCCTGGACTGCTGCTGAAGGGCAAAGTGGGCTCTGTGAGGAGGTGGATGGCTCTGCAGACCTGCCAGGTTGGGGGTTCTGCCTGATACTCAGCAGCCCACCAGGTCACAGGGGGTTGTGGTGGTGACAGCCTGCATTTGATGCCTCAGGGTTCAATGTTGGCTTTATTGTTATTTTGCCCCCTCTGGTACTTTTTATCCCATCACTGAAAGGCAGGGAATGGGGGTCCTATTATCCAGGATCATGGGAGGGTTAGGTGAGATGTTGAATGCAAAGCACAGCCTGGCACATGATGGGCTTTAGTCCATAGAGGCTGAGTTATGACAGCAAAGGCTTTGCACAGACAAATGGATGAAGCAGTGAGGGTTGGGACCTGTGTGAGGGTCCAGCTCCAGGGCAGAGGGTTCAGATCTGAGCTCCCCACCTAACAGCTGGGCTGGGCAAGTTCCCTCATTGCCTATGTCTCAGTTTCCTCATCTATAAGATGGGATAAAAATAGAACCTACCTGGTAGAGATGTTTTGGTAGGTCAATGCATTAATGCTAGGCTAGGGCCTCACACACTTCAAGTGCTGTGGAAGGGCCTCTGTTATGTAAGGTCCCCCTAAGGCCCCCCTGTCAGAAGCACTACGTCTCCTTGGTGTAGATATTATTTCTAAAATTTACCCCATGTCTTACGTCTTCTCTGTCACGGGGGTTGGGATGATGGATGTTCAAAGTCATTGTGGTTGACAGAATAATTGTTCTTCAAAGATGTGCACATTCTCATGCTGGGAACCTGTGAGTCTGTCACCTGTGTGGCAAGAGGGACTTTGTGGAAAGATTAAGTGAACGACCTTGTGATGGGAGAGTATCCTGGATTATTGTGGGCCTGATGTAACCAAAGAGGTCTTTATAAGAGGGAACAGAGTCATGTCTGACTCTGAACAGCCAGAGTCAGACATGTGATAACAAAAGAAGAGAGGAGGGGGAGAGAGAGGGAGAGAGAAAAAGAGAGAGAGAGAGAGAGAGAGAGAGAGAGAGAAGGAGATGGGGGGGAGGGGAGAGCACAAGAGAGAATGAATTGAAGCTGTTCAGCTGCTGTCTTTGAAGGTAAAGGAAGAGGCTACAAGCCTCTTCTACAGGCTGCCTGCCTGTAGGAGCTGGAAAAGCCCATCAGATTCTCTGCTAGAACCTTCCATGGAAACACAGGCACTTGCATTTTAGGATGACTGACATCCAGAACCATAAAATTGTGTTGTGTTAAGCCATTACATTGCAGCAATTGTTATAGCAGGAGTAGGACATGAGTACAGTCATGCAGCAGGAAGGCAGATTTTCAGCCCCACTCCTGAATTGGTGTGATGAAATTTCAGGGTGTCAGGTGGGTCTGAGTCCCTCTCCTTATATGTTGTGTGAGTTGGATAAATTGTAAGGCATCTCTGAACTTGCTTTTTCATCAGGCCAACAGGGTTATTACTATTATGGGGATGAAAACCTAAGATGCTGAAGGACAGACCTCTCAGCCAGAGCCTGGCATGCAATAGGTGTTCAGGGGAGGGAAGCTCCCACCTCCTTCTCATCCAATACAAACAGAGTTCACCCCTTCCCTCTACCCTGGGGTGCCTTCCAGCAGCCTCTACGAGGGCACAGGTGCAGCCTGGGAGAAGTTGGTGGGGAGGCCTGGAGGCCAGGGCCGAGGCTCCTGCTTGGTGAGAAGTGAAGAAAAGAAAATGTTTATTCCCTTTGACTAGTTTTTTGGTCTGGCCATTTCTCGTCCAATCCCATGTTAAACAGACCTGCTCTTGTTTCCATACCATTGGCTCCAAGGTCTCCACTGTAGTTTTAACAATAGGCATGTCAATACAGTAACTTAAACTTGCTGGAAAGGTGGCTCTTTTGGAGAATGTGAATTTATAGACTAGCCATTCCTCTTTTTCTCCAGAAATGTTGCTGATGCTGGGACCTCAGCACTCACTTATTTATTCAGTCAATATTTACTGAGTACCTATGATGTGCCAGTCACTGGGTGCTAGGGATGCAAGTTTTTTTTTTTTTTTTTCTTCTTCTGAACTTAAATTCTGATGGACACAGGCAGACAATGGATATGCAAAGAGATACATCAGTAGATAGAGAAATTTTAGATTTCATCAAGTTATGAAGAGACAGAGTGATGTGATAAGTATGGCTGGGGAGGAAAACCTCTTTGGGAAGGACATTTGCACTCAGTGCCTGAAGGAAGCTGGTGGGGCCAGTGGAGACACTCTGGGTGTGCCCCAAGCTATCACAACCCAGTAAGTCCTTGTTGGGGCTGGTATGCAGGGGTCCAGGCTGTGCTCGGTGGGTCTTCCCAAGTGGAATAGCCAGTAGCAGTTAGGAGGGTGGGCAGCCTGAAAAGTACCTCCCCTCGAAGCAGCTTGGGATGCATTGCCTCCTGGGTCAGGGATGGGTGGTGCTCAGCCTAGGAGGGGTCTTTGGCTGATGGAGAGGTCAAAATGAGGCAGCCATGCTTTGGGGGAGTTTTCTAGACCTGCCACGTCCATGTCTTATTTTTGGTGGTGAGAGTAGATCAAGAGGTGCATGAGGCTCAGAGCTTATCTTTCCAAAAGACGTAAAGACGCACTCTCACGAGGGTTTCAAACACATGCTCTATAACCAGATGCCCTGAGCTCAAATCCCAGCTCTGCCATTCTGTGGCTGAGCCCTTTCCTGCTTCAGTTTCCTCATCTGGAAGATGGGGGGTGATAATAGTACCTACTCCTCAGGTTGTCATGAGCTTTACATGCACTATTATTCATAAAGCTCTGTTTATTGTGTTTCCCACATAATAAATGCTGGTGCTTACATGTGTAGACATGCACACATATTCTTCTTAAAAAGAAATATGTTTGAAATTTCTGAAATCATGTTCAAATGAGATTTATACACTATTACATTAAGGGATTCACTAATGATTTGAAAAGAGTCATTAATTCTCAAACTTTATGTTCCATACCTGGACCTCACTGCCCATAGGGAACACAGGATTGATAATATTTTAGAAGTCTCATAATTATCTTATGAAAATTGTGATTCTAATTGCTTTGCTTTTATCCCCCCTCAAAGTTGTTAAAATGTTAATATGTTCACCAGAGATGGATCATGACTCTTGTGAAATTGTTTGGGCATTCTTTTATTTTATTTTTTAATTTATCAAGAGCCTCAGAATGGTGGGGCTCAGGGCTCTCTAAGCTTTAGGCAGTAACAGGTAATGAGGAGAGGAGGGGTATGGAGCAGCCAACGCTGTCCCCACAACCCCTGCCCCATGCCAACTCCAGTGTGTGGGTGTCTTCTCTTCTTATTCCCATGGGGTGGGGAGTAATTACTTCAGAGCACTGCTACTCCCTCCTCTGTGCTTTTCAATCTTAAACAATTTCTGTACTTGACATGCCACCTGCAGCCTTGTTAGTCATGTTGCAGCCGGAGCATGGTGTGGCACAAGTAATTACTGCTGATATTGTCACATTGTCAAGTCATGATGTTTGTTAGCTCACCTGTCCCCAACACTTCCCATGTGGTCATCTGCTGTTTCTCACCTGTGCCCTCTCCTCACTTCCTCCTACCTGGTCTCAGGAACCTGGAGAAGTACATAGCCAGCCTCCAGGGTCTGGGGCAGACCCTGGAGGCATCTGCTCCAGCTTGCTCAGCCCTGCCCAGCTGCCCTCCAGGCCGCTCACACCTGGTATCAGACTAGCCCCAGCTAGGGAAGATTTTAAGATGTCATGGGGGTAGCTTTAGTTTAGGAGTCAGAGGCTTGGGTTTCTATCTTGGCTCCTCTGCTTGGCTTTGAACAAATGACTCTTCATCCCGTACCTATCTGTAAAGGGGGACTTGCTTTACAGTGCTTTTGTAAGAACCAGCTGAACTGTGGTTGTGAATGCAAAGCAGTAGCATGGCACCTGGCACATAGTAAATGTTCAGTGTATTATCATCCTAAGGGAGGTTTGGCACCTGACGTGCAGCCCCGATGTTGAATCTGAGGGATCTGGGAAGCCCTGGCTGCCTGTTCCTAAACATTTGCATTTTCCCCATCTGTCTTCCCAAATGGACAATGCCTGTGTTTTCCTGGCAGTGTTCCTAATTCTGGCTCAAACTCAGCCTTCCAAATCCAGCTCTGTGACTCTCAGGGATGGTCCACATTAAGGTCCACATCTGATCACCGGTCTCTCCTGGCAGCCTCATTGGAAACTGAGGTACCTAGAGTTTGTGGGACACTGGGTGGAGCCAGTGGGTATGCCCTTGGGGGTCCAGGGACCACTCCCTTGCTCCAGCTCCTCTTGGTTATAACAAGCATGAGCATTATCATCACAGCAGCCAGGAAGCCCAGGTTAGCTGTCCTTGAGGCCAAGAAAGATAGTACATACCAAGAAGGGCTTCTGGTGGCTAATTGGACTCAAATTTAGAAACAGAGCCTAGCATCAATTGCTACACAAGGGCCTCTCATGCAAGTAGCACTTCAGGGAAAAGCTTGCGCTAAACTGCCTGCCAACCAGCTAAGCCAACCTTTGTAGAGGAATTCCTGGAATCATATGTTAACCAATAGGACTGAGATTTCCCTGTCCAATCAGAGCTGGGCAGCTATATCCCCAAGAGCATCTCCACTGACAAATCAGAGCAACTTCATTCTGACCAATCAGGACAGTGCTTTTTTGGACCAATGAAACTGTGAGAATTTGCCCTCCCCCTCAATTTACATGAGAACAGACCAATCTGAAGCCAGAGGTGGGGATTTTTCTTTCTACAAGTTAGTTCCCTTCTGGCTTGGAGTATGCTTTCCCTTTCCCTTGAGGACTCTGTTTCTAGCCTGAGCTGTGTCTAGGGAGTGTAACACCAGGGTAGGTGTTCCACTGCTGTGCTGTATCGCAATTGAGCTGTTGTTGACATTCAATAAAATCTCCTTCTTCACTGAACCCCCAAATTGGGAATTTTTGTAGGTGTTTATTTGGTGCCAATTAGTTGACCATTAGTTGACACTATCAATCAACCTCCACAGCATTAATAGTGACAAAAGATCCTACAGATAGGACACTGCCCCCATGAAACCCCCATCACTGTACTGAGTAAGATCTTTACTTTTGTAATCGCTCTGAATGCTCAGAAAAGCTCCAGGATTTTAGAGACAGCAGAGGACAGGGAAGTCAGTCTACCTGAGGTTGCCCAGGTATTTACAGAGGAGGGGTCAGTCCTGGGTGTGGATTGAAATATTTAACTGGCACAGGCAGCCCTCCTGTGACAGGACAATGTTGGCTGTGAGAATGGGTAGGACCTAGAATCTGCTTTGGGTTGGGGAGGCCTGGGGGGTCTTGACTGGGGGTGGGCTGGCTAGAGGGTACTCTGGAGACTTGGGCCAGCTATTTACCAACAATTTAGGGAAGGCTGAAGGTTGTCAATGTTTTTCAACCTTTACAGCCAGACCTGGGTGGGACTCAAACTCAGGTCTCTCCTGCCTTTCCTTCTGGAGCCTCCCCATTCCCCATCTTCTCTCATCTCCTTCTCCTCTTTTCCCTTCCTTCCTTGTCTTTTGCATCACCTTCTCCAGGAGCCCTGACAGATAGGAGTATGCCTTGGAGTTACAATAGTCTGCTTGGGCTGTCAGGACAAAATACCACAGACTGAGGGTGAGGTGAGGGGAGCTTAAATAGCAGATAATTATTTTCTCACAGTTTCGGAGGCTAGAAGTCCAAATTCATGGTGTTGGCAAGGTTGGTTTCTCTTGAGGCCTCTCTCCTTGGGTTGCAGGTGACCCTCTTCAGTCTGTGTTCTCATCTGGCCTTCGCATGCATGTCCCTGTTGTTTCTCCCTATGCCCCATTCTTCCCTTACAAGGATGTCAATCAGGTTGGATTGGGGTCTATCCTAATAAAACTTCAGTTTAAGTGAATCACCTCTTTGAAGGCCTTATCTTTAAATATAGCCACATGGATTAGGGTCCACCCATACGACCTCATTTAACTTTAATTACCTCTTTAAAGGCCCTGTTTCCAAATATGATTATGTTTTGAAGTTCTGGGGGTTGAGACTTCAGCATATGAATTTGGGGTGGGAACACAATTGTGCAATAACAAGGGTCCATCGGGGGCCACCTCCTACCCCATGGTCCCAGTTCCTGGCATATCTTCCAGAATGCCATGTAGCAGTGGCTGAAGTGAATGAGTTCCACAGGTGGGGAACACTGGACATACCAGCTAAATTCCCAAGAGAGGTCTTCAGCTTTTTCAGCACTTACCCAGTGTGACTTGAGGTCTCCCAACATGAAGCACAGTGGTGTGAGTTTGGGTGTGTGACTCTCTCTCTTTGTAATGTATCATAATAGTGGGAAAAAATTGTGGATGGATGACCTGAGGTCTAATGTAATACAGGGAAGCTGATCTGCATGACTTCTGGATCTGACTACAAAAGGATAGTCAGAGTGTGCCAGTTTTGTCACTTGTTTATTAAGCTTTTATAGAAGAGTTGCAGAGATGGTACCAAGGGTTTCTAATATCTATCTACCTAGCATTGTGCATTTATCAAAACTAAGGACTCAATATCAATACAGCACTATTGACTAAACAACAGACTTTATTTAGATGTCACCAGTTTCTCCTAATGCTCTTCTTTCTCTGTCCCAGGATCCAGTCCAGAATCTTACTTTGCATTGTCTTTTCACTTGCCAGGTTTCAGAACTTAGGTACAGCATCTACCACCTGACTGGGAGCACTGGGACCAAACAGACAATGATCTTGTTCTCATTGAGTTTGCTTTTTAGGATGGGTGTGCAGGGAGGCAGGTGCTACACCAGATGGTGACAAATGCTATGAAACAAAGTACAGCTGAGCAAGGGTAATGTTGAAGGATAAGGGTTGGAGGGCAACTTTAGATAGGGCAGTCAGGGAAGGCCTTCTTGTAACATGTGGGAAAGAACAAAAGTGAATTAGGGGATGAGCAAGCAGATATTGGCAGAAGAATTTTACAGGCAGAGGAAGCAGCACATGGGAAGGCCCTAAGCACAGTGTGTTTGAATGGCAGCAAGAAACCCAGGGTGGTTTCAGTAGAGTGAGCAATGGGACTGGTGTAGGAGATGAGGTCAGAGAGCTGGCTGCGGATCATCATGCAGACGGTGTTAGGCTGTGGTAGGACTTCATCTTTTACTCTGCATGAGATTGGGGGCCATTGGAGGGTTTTGAGCAGAGGAGTGATTGGGTCTTATTTATGTTACAAAGTGAGATTATCCAGGCTGCTGTGCTGTCTGGGCTGCTGGGTGTCAAGAGTAGAAACAGGAATACGGCCTTTTGGGACCTGAAGTCAGCTTTGGTTTGTGTGATGGGGGAGGGAGTAATAATTGGATCCTGGATATGGTGCACAGGTAAGAGAGATATGATTTGCTCATGAAGGGACTGAGGTGAGTTAAGAATGATTCTGATATTTTGGTTTGAGAAATTGAATAGAGTGAAGGTACCAGTGGAGTGGAGTATAAAGACTGAGGGAGAAGGCAAATTTTGAGAGGGAAATAAAAAGTTCAGTTTGGGATGTGTTTGGCTTGAGGTGCCTTCTGAAGAGCCACATGGTAGTGCTGAGCAGGTGCTGAGCACTGGAGACAGTTCAATGGGAAGGTTGAAATGTTAGGTGCACAGACAGTAAAAGAAGCTGCTGGACTGGCTACAATAATCTAGGGAATCAGAGGACTTATTGACAATTACCCTGTGCACAGCCTCAGTCCACATGCTGGGACACAGCTCATAGTCTAGTGTGGAAGACAGACAAGTAACAGACAATTTTGATCCAAGGTGCTGAGTGATACTGTGGAGGAAGCACCAGGTGATGGAAATGAACAGGAGAGTCACCCAACTTGGTCTTGGCATACACGTGAGACTTCCTGCAGGAAATAAAACTTATGATGTTACCTAAAATATATGAGCAGCTAATATTTGTCTCATGCTTTCTATTAAAAATTATTTTATTGATTATGCTATAATAGTTGTCCCAGTTTTTCCCCCTTTCCCCCCACCCCAGCACGCCTCACTGTCTCAGGCAATCCCCACACCATTTCCTCATGCTTTGTAAGTGACAGGTTCTGTGTCAAGCACTTTGCATTACTGGTTCTCAAACTTTGCTGGGTATTATTATCACATGGGAAGAATAAAAATAACCCTATGCCTGGACATGGTTCCAGACCAACAAAACCAGAATCTCTGGGAATGGGACTTAGGCATTGGTATTTTCAAAAAGCCTCCCAGGGTTTCCAACATGGGGATGAGTGTGAGGACCAGTGCTATACCAGTATTTATTTATGAAATTGCCTTTAACACAAACTCATAGGGTGGGTAGGACTATTAGTATTATCATCCCATTTTACTGATGAGGAAACTAAGGCACAGCGAAGTCACACACATGCTCAAGCTTACAGAACTAGTAAATGACACAACTGGATAAGAAATCTGGATCCAGAGTTCATATTCTTAACTATGAAGCTGCCAGTGAGGGGCCTGAATTGGCATTAACCTAGAGAAGGGCATAGGAAGGAGTGTGTTCCAGGTGGTGGGATTGGTTGGACTTTGGTGGAAATGAACGTAGATTAAAGTAGAGTATAGATTATGCACTTTCATTAATTCACCAAGCATTTGGAAAGCACCTGAGCACCTGCCATGTGCCAGGCACTCAATGAGACATGGAGCAAAGACTCATGTCTTTTTAACAGCCTATCAGCCCAGTCGGGGCATAAGGTTCTCCCTGGTCCCACCCTGAGGTGAGCTATCTGAGCAGCCCTGGACCACTCCCTGATTTTAGCTTGAGGAAAGGAAATTCTGTTCTCAGGATCAACAAGAAACATTTTCTGACCTTAAATGGATACTCTGGAAACTGTCACATTTATTCTTTCAACAAATATTTGTTGATGGCAATAAATAAGACCAAAATATTCCTGCTCTCATGGAAACCTCCATTTGTGCCTGAATGTCAGAAGTTAGGCAATGAACAAGATCACTTTTGGTAGTGACTTTTTTTTTCCCTTTTTTAATCCTCGCCAGAGTATATGTCTATTAATTTGAGGGGAGAGAGAGAGAGAGAGAGAGAGAGAGAGAGAGAGAGAGAGAGAGAGAGAGAGAGAGATCTTGAATCAAGTCCACAATCTGTTGGTGTACAGGATGATGCTCCAACAAATTGAGCCACCTGGCCAGGGTGTGAAGATATTAACACAGAGTGCTATGAGGCCTTGCATGTGGGTGCTACTTCATATAAAGTGCAGAGTTCTCACGGAAGGTTTCTCAGAAGAGGTGACATTTCAGCTGGAACCAATGTAATGAGGAGTAAGCCAGGAGAAACTTGTATGCATGGTTCTAGGCAAAATGAAATGCAGATACAAAGGCCCAGAGGCGTGACCTTGCTTGGCCTGTGCTTCAGGTGTTTATTGTGTAACTTACTGATTTAAAACAATAATAATTTGTTATTTCTCATGATTATGAATCACTAATTTGGGAATGAGCCACCTGTGCTTCTTTTATTCCACTTGGTGTTTTGTCTGAGGCCACTCACAGAGGGACATTCACTTGGGAGCTTGGACAAGGTTGGGGCATTCAAGAAGTCTTTGTTCACAGGTTTGAGGGTTGATGCTGGTTGTTGACATCAATTATTTTTATACCTATGTCCTCTCTTCCTCCTGGAGTTTCTACTGGATTTTTACTAAAATTGATAATGGATTTTAAGATGGAATGTTCCATGAGGTCCAGTCCAGCATTCAAACAGTTATTGAATCTGCCACTTGCTGAAATCCTATTGTTCCACTGGTCAAAGCAAGTCACATGGAAGAGCTCAAGATCAACATGAGGAGAGGTCACTGACAATCTTGGAAATGAGGAGGTGAGGTTCACTGGGAGCAGCCATGTAAGCATCTATCATAAATTGTTCAAGGAAGAGATCAATGTGACTGGAGCTTGGGGAGCTTGTAGAAACATGGGACAAGGTGAGGACAGAAAGGCAGGCTGGGACCAACTTATGCATGAATTTGTAGTTATAGTAAGAGGTCTAAATTTTCTAAGAGTGATTGAATTCACTGTCAGATTTTAAACAGGAGAGTGACATGATCTGAGTAAAACCATTCTGGGTGCTGTGTGGAGAGCTGATCGTTGGAAGAGAGCTAAGAGAGAAGGCCAGGGACCAATTGGGAGACCATGGCAGTTGTAGGGGAGAGACAGCAGCAGCTGGAGTCAGGGTGGTGGTGACAGAGTGGGAGCAAGCGTATAACTTTAGGATATGCTGGAGGAAGACTCAGGAGGGTTCGTTGACAGGCAGTGAGGAACAGGGAGGGGTCAAATATTCTTCCCAGGTTTGAACACCTTGAGGACCTTTACTATAGGTAGAGGTAGTTTTGGCAGAGGCTGTAAATCAGAACTTCATTTTTGACATACTGTAGATGTCCCTGAGAAATCCAAGAAGCTCAACTAGGTAATTAGATATTCAAATCTGAACTTAGACATGGGTATGCTGGCTCCAGGCCATGGGACTGACAGCGATGTCTCTGTTCTCATGTCCTTCTGCAGACATTTGGCACCCACTTAAGGGAGCTGTTGCCCCAATCTGGCCCATTGTCCTGTGCCATCAGAGGCAAGGCCAAGCATACCTAACAGTAGAAGTATCTGTGCCTGTCGTTAAATTTTAGGGTCCACCCATCCCATTTTACTGATGGTGGAAATAAAGCTCAGGAAGGAAGGAACTGGCTCAAGTTCATGCGGCATGCTAGCGACAGAGCCCTCACCTCTTTCTCTGTGTTAGATGATGTTATAGGTCCCTCTGGCTTGGGAGAAGGCACCAGACCCTGGGTACAGAGATGACTACCAGATGGCACTAGCTAGTTGGAAACGGGTCCTTAGTTTGCTGTTTCTCTGCTTCTGCATCTGTGCCCTTCTCCTCCTGGTGAGTTTCAGAAGCTTCCAGAATTTCAGAAGTGGGAGCCCTTTGGAAGTTAATGTAATCAGGGACACACACTATGGCCCCTGTCCCATTATCATCCATTGCAGATGTGGCCAGAGGATTTTGGAAACCTTCTCACTGAACCTTACTATCACCTCAACTAACATTCCAGAAAGTTGATAATCCAGAGTTGGCAGGTGAGTGAAACTTGGCCAATTGCTTCTAGGTGGAGATCAGTTTCCAAAGCCAGTATGTAAGAAGAAAATAATGGAGAGTCAAAATTTTGGAAAAGTATATCAAATTGCTTATGAATTATAATGCCTGCTATTCTATGTACATTGTGCTTTTCCTCAGTGAGCACAACACAGCCACTTTGTCACCTAGCTTTGATATGGATGGCTATTTCTTTGCTGAGGACTGGAAGAAGAAAATGACCCACAATTAGGAGCCATTCTGTGGTATTTACCTTGAATCCACATAAGTAAGATGCACAGGCATGGTCCTCTACCAGACTTGCCATTTCTGTCTCAGAGTATTCTTCCTCCCTACCTGTTCTTCTTACAGTACATTACATGACACCATTCTACATGCTTTATATGTACTGATTTATGTGTTCCTTATAACAATTTCATAAATTGAATACTATTATTAACCCAATTTTTCAGACAAGGAAACTGAAAATCATAGAGCACAAGTAATTTTTTCAATGTCACACTACTGGTAAGAGGTGGAGCCAGAATTTGAACTTAGAAGTTTGGCTCCAGAGTCTGAGCTCTCTATATTGTCCAGAGAGCAACTCATTGTGTGGTGGATTAATAGTGACCTCAGACTGGAATCCAGGCCTTGTTTCTCCCAGTTCAGGTACTTTATAGCCCTGTGATCTTCCCTCTGGCCCAGCTTCCTGCCCTCTTGCCTGGGGCTGCCCCATTTGCTGACTGCCACATTCACCACCTGTTATCCATCCCGCTCTCCAGCACTTTGGCTAAGCTTGTACTCCCAGGCTCAAACCTCGTTTCTCCAATCCATTCAGAGCTTTATTGATCTTGCCTGACATTTGCTTCTCTCAGATGCTCAGCCCCATGCAGCACAACAAATGGCTTCTGTACCTCTGAGTCTCACAGGGGCCGCAGCTGTTCAACCAACTTAGGGCTCGCAGTAAATGGAGAGGGAGGGGGCGGGGAAGGGCACTGGCCTCCTGGGGACCCCACAATTCTCTCCCTAGGGTCTCCTAAAAGGCATTGATTTCAGCACTTTCTGTCTTTGAAATTTCTAGAAGACCCATGAGGGGTAACTGTAATTTCAGAGCTGCCACAGAGGGATCCAGATCGGACCTTCATGCTTATTGGGATGAAGACAGAAATAGCGATTTCTGGAGACCAGAAAGTCTGTTTGTCCAGACTTCCCAGGAGTTGACATTTTGGGGCTGGTATCTGAGTGTTTCCTGTGCTCTCTGATGACTGAGTCCTTGGCTTCCCAAAGCAGGGGATGTGGCAGAAGTGGAAGCATTCTATAAAATGTGGATAAGTGGATGGCATCTCACTGCCAAACAGGAAAAGGATGGCTTTTCTCACTGAGGTTCTCTGAAGTCAGACCCTGAGGAGGCTTCCTGGCTGCTGGGGCTCAGGAAATGGATTTGCTTTCTAAGAGATGTGCCTTGAAGTAACAGGGCTGTGATAGGCCAGGGACATTTCTGAACACTTAACTCATATTTAACATGAACTCCTCTATACTTACAGCCATTTCATGATGTTTATACCATTATTTCCTCCCATTTTTCAAATATGGAAGTGAAAGAATGGACTGTGGTTTGCTCTAAATTAGGATTTACACACAAGTATCTGGACCCTGAATTTGTAGTCTTACAGGAAGCTACCCCAAACACTCCCTGACTGTCATTGTCTGCTCTTGTGGTTGTCACAGTCACTAACCTGTCACTCATGTCTACCTGATTTGATGGATTTCTTTTATTTCATTAGAATCCCACACTGAGAACTCCCAGGCATGTTAAGGAGGAGAGGTGGTCTAGAAGGAATTTGCTGGGGCTGGCAGCACCCTACCTAGTTCTGGGGACATGTTCAGCCAGCTCAGGCACAAGCTTACAGAGACTTGGACTTCCACAGGCTGGTCCTTTGTTCCCTTATTTGGTTATTTACTGCTTTTCCCAGTAGCAAAACTTTTCCCCATAAGTATTTGTTGAGCATCTACTACGTGCTTGGCTGACATGTCTGTCAGCTTAGCCACTACAATATTTATTCACTCATGGAGGAAACAGCATGGAGAGAGAGCTCCATAGAAGGGGTGATGCAGCTCAGACAGCTCCACCTGGGGTCCTGGTCTCCTGGGCTGAGACAGAGAGCCTTTAATTTGTCTAAACCTGAGTGTTCTGTGCCTAACTCTCTGATCAAAACCCTTGTCCAAACAATCCCATTGTTTCTCACACCTCTGAAAGCTTTGACTTGTGCTCCATGATCGGAAAGCCTGAGGGCAAGTAGGACATTCCCTTGTTTTGGGGTAGAGTATTTCCAGGCTCCTTAAAGTCTGTGTGGGAGACTCTGGGCAGGGTCTCCCTCAGGTTCAGCTGCACCTGCTAGTAGGACTGGTTGCCTAAGCCTGACCAAACCAGCAACAAAACCTCACTGGGAGCTGATCCTAGTGCAGTGATTACGAGTGGAGCATGGGGCCAGGCTGCTGGGGTTGGTCTCAGCTCTGCCGCTGAATGGCTGTTTGACTTTGAACATGCTACCTCCCCCACATTGGATGGTGATATGAGGGAGACACACACATCTCATTGTGTGAAACCCATGGTATTTTAGGATAGTGACTGCTGTTGGCGAGTGTTCCTGCGACTAGACAGGAAAATGTGGAAAAATGGACGTTTGAGAAATGCTGTATATGGCTCGAGAAGTAGAGGTAGGGAGAAGGTACTTTGTGACTGCTGGGTCTTGTGAGGGACTGCAGGGGAGGCAGTTCTTACTGAAGTTGTTGCTGCGGCCTGTTTCTGGCCGACAGGGGAGTGTAACCTGCTCACTGTTCTCAGCTAGAAGGTTTATTCTCTGTTACTCTCCCCAGCCCAGTGCGGGACAACAGGTTCTCACCTGAGCCTAAGAGAGACGGGGTTTTCTGTCCTCCCTGTGCCTTAAGGCTTTTGCTCTGTGTAAAAGGAGGGTCCGAGCACAGATGGTAGGGAATGGCGGGTGGGTGGGTTTCTAGCCTTTCTCATGGGGCAGTGGGCCCCTCTCTGGTTCTACCTTGTCTGTTGCCAGTGGGGTTGCACCTCTTGATCTGGGGCTCCCAGGGAGTCTTGAAGGTCAGGAGCTGGCATTTGTTCTTGAGTGGCTCTTTAAATTGAAATGAGTCTGTCCCATTGGGATGGAGGTTGCTCCTCCTGTTGATCCTGATGTCCTTCCCCACTTTCTGGTCCCATTTTGCATCATCAGTTCCCATCCTGACTCTCCTCAGCGTGGCTTCTGTTTCCTCAGATTTCAAGCTAGTTGGGTGCCAGGCAACCTCAGCTTTTTGAGGGGTTTAAGAAAAATTATGATTTTTGTAGATAAGACAGAGTTTTTTTCTAGGGCAAGAGACTCCCTGTTTTTGACTGAGTACACAGAAATAGATCCCAGAAGAGTACATTAAAAAAAAAAGATTTTATTTATTATTATTTACAGAGAGAGGAGAAAGGAGAGAGGCAGAGAGGCAGAGAAACATCAATGTATGGTTGCCTTTCACCTGCCTACAGCTATGGACCTGACTGGAGACCTGGCTTGCAATCTGGTTATGTGCCCTGGCTGGGAACCGAACAGCAACCTCTGAGTTTGCAGGCCAGCGCTCAATCCACTGAGCCACCAGGCAAAGCTTAGAAAAGTACATTTTAAAAGGGAATTTGTCAATTTTTAAACATGTTGGCAACTAATTAAAAAGATTTAAAAACACCATACAAGATGAGAAAAGCATGTCTATTGGCCAAGTCTGACCTGCGAACAACCCAGTGACATTTTCTTTGCTTGTAACAGTTGAGTTTCCATTTTTCTGAGTAGAAGCCAAACCCCTCAAAGGATGGAGTTGGTCTCATTTCCTGGGGGTCACTGTGTCTCACACAGAGCTGGGAGAGAGGAGGGGCTTCCATTAAATTGCACATTTGGGTGAATCTGGTCCCAGCACATCCACCCAACACAGCTCTTTCCTCTAAGGGAAGAAGACTAAGGCCATGGTGAGAGGAGAGACTGCCAGTGTCTCTGAGATGGGGGAGAGCAAAGGGAAAGATAAAGAACCAGGTGAAGGGCCTAGAAGAGGAATCATCACTGCTCTCAAGGCTTAGAGAGAGCACATTGGAATTGGGTTTTAGATTTGTAAACAGTCTTGCTAATGATTGTCTGAGACCACTGTGAGCCCCAGAAATGTGGAGGGAAACCCAAGCTATGGCTGGAAATGAAATGAATAGCTGGGACGCCTTGGGGAAGTTCATGATTGACCCGTAGTATATGTCTCAGAGTCCCACAGGCTCTGTGGGCTCTTTATTGGTGGCTGAGTTAAGGTGAGCAGGAGTTGCTGAGAAGCAGGGACACATGACTTTGATATGAACAGACCTAGAGAGGGTTCTCAGCCTGCACCCTTTTTCCTCCAGCCTCAGCCCTGGGTTGGGGTACCTTCCTGCCTGGGTCTGTGCCCTCTTGTCCTACAGGTCCTTCCTTGTCCCTAGCCACTAAGATCCAGAAGGCAGGTCTCTTCCTGCAGAGAACAGCAGGAGGAATTTACAGCTTTCCTGCAGAGAAATAAAACACTGCCTTCTGCTTCTCATCCTGCCGAGCTCCTCCCCCTCATTTTCCAAGGGATGGGATTTTTGAGTAATGAGGAGAGGACAGAGTATGGTGGGTGTAGAGCAGGGATTCAGAGAAATAGTGATATTCAAATAGATGCAGGGATGGAGGTGGGACTGTTCCAGACCACACGGCAGGGAGCCACACAGAGAAGGACAAGAGAGATGAATTTGGGAGAAGAGCTAGGGAGAAACAGAGGTGCAGATAAAGAGAGCCGGTGACAGAGGGACAGGGAAAGTTAGATGGGGGAGGGGGACAGAGACGGAGGCATAAAGACAGCAAGAGGAAGACAGATAGATAAAAAGGTAATTTTTTAGGAGCTAAGACACAACTAGAGAAAGAAAACTATGGGGCAGAAGGAGACTAGATGACGTGGAAGTAAAGAATGATCCAGAGAGATAAGCAGAATGTGGTTCAGGGCAGAGAAGGGCAATAGTGAGGCCTAGACGTGGGAACAGAGACAGAGACAGGGAGACCTGGATACAGGGAAAGGGGCAGAGATGCGGGCTGATGTTTATTGGGAACCTCCTGTGAGAAGCTGGTTTACATATATGTTTGCTGACCACAAATAGTTATTTTCTTTTTTGATCCTAGTGACAATCTTGTGGGCTAGAGACATCCCTGTCTTTAAAGATGGAGAAACTAAGGTGTCATTTGGCCAGGAACTCACTAAGGTGGGGCTCTCATGACCCTACCTGGTCCCAAAGCCCCTACTCTTTCCACCTTGAGATACAAAAGGCAGGTTCAGCCACTGACACTGGCCAGGCCGGGCCTTGCCTTGGAACTGGGGGATAAGGTTCCTGGCCCCACCTGGCCCCTCCTGACTCCTCCTGACTCTGCAGTTCTTAGTCTGTGCTGGAGGAGAGGGGAGATGCTAGGGGTGAGTCTGGTTTGGCTTGGAAGGGGATTACATCCTTTGGAGAGGGCAAATCTGGAAGAATCTTTTCTTGATCAGGATTAGAGGATGGTATGATATCCTCAAAGAGTCCCAGGAAAAGGTCCAAACTCCTTATTTTGGAGGTTAGTGTCCCAACAGTCTAGGTCCTACCTACTTCTAGAGCCAAGTCCTTTCTCGTATGGCCTGCCCATGTGACCAACTGCCGTACACATGGAATCTTTCTTGCCTCAGGTTTCTGTCTTCATGCTTGATAACACCTGCTGATGGCACAAAACTTTGTCCCTCTTGGGGCTTCTCTTTATTCTGTATAGAGGCCAAGGTGATGAAAGCTGAGTTCCTTCTGTGGTTTGCTCTTTGAGTTACCTCACAAATTCAGGGTCTCTACCAAGGTGTTTTTTGACCAGGTTTACTTGAGCAATCTCTACTGTGTCATTAATCAAGTAGCTATAAAGGAAGTGTCTGCTTCTTTTGAGGTCTGATTTGTCAGGGACACTGGAGTGTGAGGTTCCAGGGACACGCTGGGTGAATTTGTCAGTTTTTCATCCATTGTGAAGGTGGCCTTCTATCTGCTGGCTCCTGGGCTCCCTTCTCTGCTGCCCCATGGCTGGGATGGATGAGTGGGATATCTTCCAGAGCAGTTAAAGGCATGTAAGGAGGATAGCAAAACAATAGGGAATAAGATGATGTCACCCACAACTGTACTTTTTTCCTTGAGGACAGAATCTGGGTGGGTACCAACAAGAATGTTTTTGTAGTCACTTCCCAAGGGTTGGGAGAGGTAGGGAGTTGAGTAGAATTTGAGATGGTCTGGGATAATATAGTTCCAGGTGGGAACACCATGGATGGGGCATATCTGATGGATTGAGAGTGCAGCACCAGTCTCCAGCCACTGGGTTTATATTCTGGGACATTCCTTGGGCAGGGCTCCCTTCATCCTTGAAATGAGAACCTGGACTTGATATTCTGCCTGTTGCCTCTCTCCGGGCCACCATTATTATTAACCAGAGCTCTTCTAGCCCCAACGGTGGGTCACTGCCCAGGGAGCTGCTGGCATGTAAGAGGGAGGGTGGTCACATTTGGCCTGGGGTGATGATACAAGGTGGTGATGAGGTTGGACTTCTTGGCTGGGCATTTCCAGCTTTCCGATAGTTTCTCTTTGGCCCTAGTTCTGAGTCCATCAGGAGGAGGCTCCACGTGTGTAGGGGGAGGGACCACCCACTTTCTGCCTTAGAGGGGGCTCACACCAAGGAAGTTCTGCAGGAGAGAGGAAGTTTCATGCAGTTAGCAGTACTCACTCACCCTTGGGTCAATATTGATGTTCTTGTAAAGTACAACAGAATGTGAGGGGTGGGCAAAAGTAGGTTTACTGTTGTTCATAAGGAAAAATAATACACTAATGAAAAATAATACAAGAATAAACTCAGTGTTTTGTGTACTCACAGCTGTAAACCTACTTTATTCTCCCCTTGTATTTGTTTCCTGGGAGTGAGAGGTTGAGAAAACTCAGCTGTTGCCACAGGAGAGCCGCAGGTTTTCAGCTGGGCTCCAGGTGCTGCGGCCACTGGCTTTGTTTCTCCTTGTAAAACTGGAGGGTGACCCCCTCCTTGGCTGGAGGAGCCATGGGGTCAAGGGTTAGGTCTCAAGAAGGGAAGACTCAGGGCTTTCAAGTTAGAAATGAGATCAGGACTCTGCAGTTTCAGATGGGCAGGGTCAATGCTTCTGTTTTCCTCCCAAGATCCTGTCTGGTGTCATCCAGGATTGCAACCACTGTGAAGGCTGACCTGAGGTGAGTGCTTCTAACCTGGAAGAGAAGCTTCATTTCTCCTTTTGGGAGGCTCCTTGGGTGAGCCCCATTCAAGAGGCAGATGGAGATGGTTTTCCTGCACTGAAAGCCTGCACTAGGTGCAGCATGAGGGCCAAAGGGAAAACCCCTCTGGCATTGGGTAAGAGAGACCAATGGCATATTTGACAGGATGGGCTAATTGCCACAGCAACAATTTCCCACATGTCAGTGGCTTTTATGCATCCAAAGGGTCTTACGTCACAGTCCAGTGTGGGCTGCATAGGTGTTCCGCTCCACGCAGTCTTTCAGGGATCATGTTCTGTTCACTTAGTGGTCCTGTTCTCCTCTATGTCCTCAGCTCGAATGGGCAAAATGAGTGAGAGTATTAAGTGGGGGATTTCTGATCAGGTTGGGAAATGGCACAGAGGTGTGCCTACATGCTTCAGGCCAAGGGTTTTTCCTAGGAAGACTTTGCCAATGATTGGGAAAGGAAGGCTCTCTGGGACTCACATGTTGAGTATATGGGTCAGCATTGGGCCATGTCAGCACATTTATGTGGAAAGAAGACAGTGAGATCAATGTTTTAGCTGAGTACATTGCTACCTGGACACAATCTGGACTTGGGATAGGTGTGTGTGAGTGTGAGCTTGTATGTGTGTAGGTAAATACGTATATGTGTACATGTATATTTATAAGCAGATGCATGTGTATGTATACATGTATATGTGTGTGATGGTATGTGTTTATATTTATGCATACATGTGCATGCACACACATATAGCCACACTCATGCATATATGTAAACATGTGTATTTTGCACATATGTTACATGAACACACAAGTTTGCACACACATACATGTGCATGCCTATGTATGTGTATATGTGTGCATGCATGCGTGGATATGAGGTAGGCACCTAGCTGTCCCACAGTTCAGCACTGCTGCCCCAGACAATATGGGTGTTAAAGTGAAGGGCATTGGGTATTGAGCCAGACATTCTTGGCTTTGAGTCCTGACTGTGCACAAACCAGTACTCTGTATAATTCTTGATTTGGGAGGTTAAGGGAGGAGAGGATCCAGGGTGTGGTCGGGCTGAGAGGAAGGTGATTTGTGTGGTTTGGTTCAGCTTTCCTGAGTCCAAGAAATCTGAGCAGTGGTCCCCTCTGTTCTGAGGCCTGCCTTCCCTCTTTCCTTTGCTAGCATCACTGCTTGTGTGGTATTTGGACATCATCCATGGGCTCACCTGTTGCAAACTTAAATCTCTCTGAGGTCTGAGGTGATCTTTAAATAAACAGTGTGGTGCATTGGATGACTGAGACAAACTGGAGAGGGCTGTGTACTCAGGTCCTGCTGAGGGTGGCTCTGGAAGACAGGTGTTGCTGGATTTTCAGAAATATCAGAGAAGCTGCAACTTCAAATGTTTACGGGCAGTCTTTTAAATGCTAGCAATGAATTACCTGAAATCTACTCAACAGCACTGTGGCCCACACCAGTTGTGTCTGCAGGAGGGATATTTCCTGAGGACAGGACCCTTTCCCTTGCTGAGAAGTCAAGGCTAGTGACTGCTGAGGTCTGGATCCCTGTCTGCAAGCAGGCGAGCCCGGCTGGCATCATGACCCCTTCTGGATGTGCAGGAAAGCACAGCTGAGTGTCAAATAAAGACCCGCTAATTACCTTGAGAATATTTATTGAGGTTTCCCTACATTGTAATAAGAAATTATTGAAACATATATCACCTGCTGAGCTGTTAATCATTGGTAAATATATTTTAAATACAGTAGTCCATTAGTATTTTAATTTAGCCTGTCTCCTGGAGAATATGTGCTAGATCAGACAAATGCCCAAGCTTCAGAGCCAAGGGAAAATTTTTCTCACCTAGTTAATCTTTATGTTCTCCTCGCAGGGAGGAAATTCAGGCTGTACCAGCAAGAGAAATATTCCCCTGGGTTCAGTATTGATGGTGATGTCCTTGAAGAACTTGTGGGCGAGGCAGGGAAGCTCTGTAAGAGGAGGGGAGTGGGTGGGGACCAGGGCACAGCTTGGAGTAGGATTGCAAATTTTACAGCTGGAAAAAAAAATACAGCTGATGTTTTGAACCTCACTGATCACAACAGACTTTTTCAACATGGATTCTGTGCACCAACTTGTTTATTTTCCTTCCCAGCAGTCTTCCTCCTTGTACAGGAGGTGTTGGTTCAGGCTTCATGCCTCACATACGCCTTTATCTCAGGTAGGGCCACCAGAAAACAGTCAACACAGTGGTGAATGTAGGGTTTTCTGACTTTGCCTTGATGACCACCAGATGGGCTTGGTGGGTCTTTCTCCCTTTGAGCTACCTGCTCATTATCAAGCACCAGCCACACACCAAGCACCATTCTAGATGCTGGAGAAACAGAGGTGAACCAGGAAGGGAAAATCCTACTTTCTGGAGCTTACATTCTAGGTGTGGAGGGCAGACCACAAATACATCAGCAATCAGTGAGCAAGCATGTTTCAGAGAGTGAACAGTGCTATGGGAAAGCTGAGTGGGGTGACAGGGACAGTGACCATTGGAGTAGGGTGAGGTTGTCCAGGAAAAATCCTGGTTTAGACTCAGAATCTGATAGGTAAGGTCGTGGGAGGAATTGATGATACCTTGAAGTTTCAAAACTAGAGTGAACCATGGGCCATTCCCTGAGCTTAGGAATTTTGGGGAAGAACAGGAATGGAGAAGGGGGAAGCAGTTAATGACATACTTGGGATGTGTTGAGTAAGAGGTATAATATGCTGGACAGCCAGTCCCTCAGGAGAAAGGTATATGCTGAAGATGCTCCCCGCCCTGCCCCCCTCCAGTTGCAGCAGACATGTAGGATGCACTGGGTTGAGTCCCCTAGGTGCATCAGATTTCAGCACTTGGGGGTGGACAGTTCTGTGTTCTTGGCCAGCTCCCCTGTCAAGCCTGTGCTGCAATTTTTGCTTTGCTGCCTCAGTGGACACCCCTCAGCTCAGGGCTGGTGCAGCCAGAAGTGGCCAAGGGGAGCTGATACTGCTGGGGAACCTCATCCAGAAAGGGATGAGAGATGGTGGATAAATACCTCGGCCTCTCTGTTCTCTGGTGGGCAGTTTCGAGGATCCCCAGTGGGCAGAGCCCCCATCACCTGTAGCTGTCACCCGCTCTCCAGTGTACACATTCCTTGGCTTTCCTTTCCAATCCCCCCACTCTCTCACACAAACCTCTCCAATTCCCTTAGCTGAGTCCTTGTCACTGTTTTGCCTTTGCGGGTAGGGGCACCCAAATCAGGACAGACTCTTACCAGCTCCAATGAGAACACTTGAGAATGTTCATCATGGTGCTGGCTCTGGCCAGGGCAGCAGGAGGCATACCAGGAAGAGGGCAGGCAGGGAAAGAAGAGAGAGTTTCCCTAAAAATACACAAATGAACAAGCTACCAACAAGCAAATACTTAGGAAAAAGCCTCATCAGCCTTCTTCTCTTTTTCCTTCTTTCTATTCTCTTGTCCTCTACAGGCTGTGGTGAGGCCATAAGCAGTTTTCAGAGGCATTCTTACATCCTGGCATGGCATTACCTGCAATGTTTTCTTCTCAGACTGCCTCAGTTTGCATTAGTGAGATGGCTTGAGCATTGTGAGTGTATGGTGCATGTGGTGGGAGACCCACCTCGCAAGCCACCACTGATTGAAAAGGGTCCCTGGTAGACTTTCGGGCAAAGTCACCTCTTCTTCCTGTCAGTTTCCACAATGATGCTATATAACATCAGCCCTGAAACTCAGCAGCTCATGAAAATAGCATTTATTTCTTGCTTCTATGTCTGTGGGCCAGTGGGGACCACTCTACCCGAAATGTTCCATGCTGGAACGGCAATGGCAAGCTAGGACATGCTCTTCTCCAGAGAGAGGTGGGATGCTCTCAGCCAGTGAGCATAAGTAGGCAATGTTTCTTAGGTTTTGCCTCTGAATTCCAAAACCCCCCTTCCACTCACATCTTGTTAGACAAGATAAATATGTCTAAACACCTGATATGAATGTGCAAGAAAGTACATTCTTCTCAAGAGGAATGTGTGTGAATGTGTAAGGATGGATGTGCTGGACTGGTCCCACAGCGTATTATCTACACTTTCCCGTGGGGTTGACAGTTTTCTCCCCTCTGTTGTGTGCATGTCAGTTGCATGTGTGCTTTATCTCCCAATCACACCATGAATGTCCTTTGGCAAGAACCCATGTGCAGCCATTCCCTGTCCCTCCCCACCAGTCAGCTTAGAAAAGAGACACTGCACACAGTGATATGTGGGCAGGTACTGGGTACAGTTTGAAGGCAGAGCAACAGGACTTGCTGATGGATTGCATATGTGCTGTGTAAGAGGATGAGGAAGATGATGCTGTTTTTGACTTGGGCAATTGAGAAAATTGAATTGCTCTCAACAGAGATGGGGAAAGTTGTGGGAAGAATTGATGCTCAGAAAATTGAAGGTCATTCATATCTATTTCATTGCTTCCAGAAGTGTGGGCTGCTCAATATTTATGGGTGTTAGAGGAGATGACACATAGACCCAAGAGCAGTTAACACAGAATCAAAGAGTTGGAGAATAATTTATCTTTCAATTCTTTACCGACTATTTAGATTAGTTAAAAAACAGTCTCAGTTTGGTACTAGTGTGTCTTTAAACACTTGCTGATCTCCATTTTTAGAAAAGAGAAATTATGCTGCAAGTTTAGAGACTCGGGTCATTTACAACATCCAGCTCAATTTAATATCTGCACTTACTTTTTATTGTATTTCTTTTTTCTGGATAAGTTCTCTGTATGACTTTTAAGGCTGGTTCATTTATAGTCCAGATACATGTTTCCTTTAAAAGTAAATATACTTATGTTAAAGGGGGAATCAATTTACCAAGAAATGTTTAAGTGAGTTTATTCATCCATTTATTTTGGAAATACATACTGAGTGTTGAGTATTTCTTGGACACTGTAGTGAGTGCTGGGGATATAGCAGTTACCAAAAGAAGACAGACATCCAGGCCTTGATGGAGCCTGCAGTCTAAGTGGGAGAGGCAGATAACAAAATAAATAGGTAAAATAGAAAGTATTTGAGGTAATGATAAGTCCTAAGGAATAAGCAGGCAGAAAAAGGGGATTGGAGGTAGGGCAGGTGCAATTTAAATAGGGTGGGGTGGGCTGGAAATGCCACTTGGGGAAGGTGGCATTTGGGGGAAGATCTAAGGTTGCTAAACACACTGGTGTCCAAGTAAGAGTATTCTTGCCAAGGGGATAATAATAACAAAATTTGTGAGGCCAGAGCATGCCTGGCATGGTTGGAGAAGAGCCTGGAATCCAGAATATTTGGAGTGAAGGGAGCAAGGGAGAGAGCATCAGCAGATAAAAGTGGAGAACTAGTGACTAGTGACTGGGCAGGATCACGCAGGGGGGCCCCAAGGTTGCTGGGAGAAATTCGGCTTTGCTCTGAGTGGAATGGGGAGCCATTGAAAGATTTCAAGCAGAGACTTGACATGATCTGACTTATCTTTAAAAGTGTCCCTGTGGTCGTTAGGTTGAGAGCAGACCAGAGGAGCAGGGAAGTAAGAAGAAGTCCAGAAGGCTGTTGCAGGAATCCGGGTGAGGGATGATGACAGCTTGGCCTGCGGTGACAGCAAGCTGTGGTCAGGTTCCAGGTGCATTTTGAAGGTAGAGCAAATGGAATATACTGACAGGTTAGATGTATGCTGTATAAGAAAATGTGGGAGATGAGGATGCTGTATTTGGCCGGAGCAATTGAGAAAATTGAGTTTCACCACCCAGGGTTGAGGAAAGCTGTGAGGAGAGTAAGTGCGGGTGGGGGAAGGGGGGACATCAGGAGCTCTACCTGGTTGTGCTGACTTAAGGATGCCTTTGAGACATTCGAGTGCAGAGGTTAAATAAACTCTTGGATATCTGAGGTTGGAGTTCCTGGGAAAAGTTCTAACTGTGGCTTAAATGCAAGGGTCACCAGCACTGACATGCTAGATGATTGGCACAGACAGTGGAAGTCATGGAGCTGGGCTCTTCTTCTCACACCGGCTCTTGCAGGTGCTGGCTCTGCTGAAGCCTGGGCCCCAGGTGGGACAGGAAAGATGGCACAAGGCTGTTTTCCTAGTGACTCTGGGAAAGCACCCCGGTTTCATGTGGCCCCAGAAGGGCAAAAGAAATTCACTTGGAAAAACCATCATTTCAGCATTGCCACTCTGCATACTCAGTTTTACATGTTAAGCTTTTCAAATTGATCTATTCTGTCAGTTTGACTTCCTACACCTTGCCTTTCTCTTGCACAGTTCATCTTTCCACAGGGAGGGAGCTGTCTGAAGCCTGGACTGTACTTGTCAAAACATCCCACTGGAGTTTTCTGAGGCTTCTGATGTTGGGCAATTCAGGGCATTTGGCTTCCACATCAGAGAAGGGAGTTTTCTTCCTGCCGTTATGTTATCATTGTGGACTGGGCCTTTACTGATTCAGGTCTTGGGGCCAAGAGCAGATGCCTAAGATGTATAACAGTTTTTACTATGGGATGTGAAACTGGCTCAGCCTGAAAATCGTGAGAACAATTTAAAACAATAATAATGAGAACAATTTAAAACAATAATAATGATAACTACCATTAGATAGGTAGTTACAATTGCAGACTCTGTTTTGTAGTGGTTGTTATTATTGCCTTGCCAAGAATCCCTTCACTACCTTTGTACCCACCCTTTAGTTGCTGTGGGGATTGGCGGCAAACAGGTTACAGCTGCTTTCTTGGTTGAATAGGAACTGCCACCTCACCTGGACAGACAGAACCTACCTCACCTGGCCTAATAGTACCCACCTCACCTGTGTAAATAAGAACCATCAAAACCGCCCCTGCCACCTGGGCAGCCAGTTAGCCAACAACTGACTAACTCAAGCTGGCCCCTTAGCCTCAATTTGGGATTAACTTTGTGGTTCAATTTTTGCTCCAAGGCTCCATTGGGTTCAGGCTAAATGCAGCCTTGGATTGAGAACATACACTTGCTATTCTTTCCTCCCTCCTCTTATTTTGTTACCCTCACTCTCCTTCTCCAGAGAGCTCTATCCATTGCAGAAGCCCCATCTCTGGCTCTGTTTCTGGGGTATTTAACCTAAGATAAGAGCCAGATATATTTTATATTGTCTAATCCTCTCAACAATAAATAAGAAGTCAGTCAATGAAAGACAAATACCGTATGATCTCACTTACAAGAGGAATCTAACGAACAAAATAAACTAATGAACAAAACAGAACCAGAGACATGAAAACAGGGTAGTCTGACAGCTGCCAGAGGAAATGGGGGAGGGGGATAAGGGTGGAAAAAAAGGGGAAGGGATTAATCAAAGAACATGTATGAATGGACTACAGTGTATGGGTTGACTATGGGAGCAGGGCTGGGCTGGGCGCAGGAGAGCAAAGGGGGAAACTGTAATAGAATAAACAAGAATAAAGTTAAAAAAGAATTGTACTCTCTGACAGAGTACTGTTATTTAATCCTTATAGATGTGGATGTGAAGGCTAAGGAATCTTAGCAACTAACTCAGGGTCACATAGTTAGGTAGATATAGAGCCAAGAGTCAGATCTAGCATTTGCTCCAAAGATCACCTCAAGCACCTAACAATTATAGTATATTACCTTTCCGTAGTTAATCTCAGATATTTTGAATCTTAAATGTTTTCTTCCTTTCTCTTCTTTGAGGGTCTAATGTGATTTCTCAAAGCTGTGTTGCCTGGAGAGTCAGGGACCATCTGTAATGGGAAAAGGGATAGTGGATAGCTGGACCCTGGGGGAGGCAAAGAAAGGTGATGGATCAACGAATGCAGCTATGTTATACTTATTCTGGCCAGAATAAGGTGATGTTCTTGGATAACCCAAGAACCACTCCCACTTGACTAAGATTCCCAGTCATTTGTACGTCACTCACATACTCACCTTCAACTCTCCTAGAATTGGCTTTAGAGGCCCCTGTGCAGAGATGCAAAGTTGTCAAGAGAACAAACACTTTGTTGTTTAGGTAATGTACCTATTCACCCAACTCTGCCTCTGACTAGCAGGGTTCCTTTTGCAAATGTTATAAACTAGGCTAAGTGAAAATTTTCTCCTCTCATAAAATGGGGGAATGATGTCTTCTCTGGTACAATAAAATTATTGTAAGTGCTTGACAAACTACAGGTTAGTTGTGCTCTGAAAGGGAGGAATTATGGTTGTTGACCTTTCTGGGTGAGAGAAGGGTCCACTTTCCCTTGAACAATTCCCATGGTGTGCACCAAGGACTTTTGCTGCCTGGTGGACCAGCCTGTGCTTCAAGATGAAATGAGGCACCAAAACTGTTGTTTCATTGTTCTGTAGTTTTCTGAGTACAGGTCTTTTACCTCCTTAGTTAAGTTGATTCCTAGGTACTTTATTTTTCTTGTTGCTATGGTAAATGGGATTTGTTTTCTCACTTCTTTTTCTGTTGTTTCATTATTAGTATACAAAAATGCTTTTGATTTCTGATCAAGGAAGACACAAATAAATGGAAGCATATACCATGTTCGTGGATGGGAAGAATTAACATCATTAAAATGTCCATACTACCCAAAGCAATCTACATATTCAATGCAATCCCAATTAAAATACCAATGACAGACTTCACAGAAATAGAAAAAATACTTCAAAAATTTATATGGAACCAAAAACGCCCACGAATAGCCA
>PVIW01005738.1:0-100326 GCA_004026585.1 Noctilio leporinus
GGTACAACATTCGTAAATCAATAAATGTAATACACCACATCAACAAATTGAAAGACAAAAACCATATGATCATATCAATAGATGCTGAAAAAGCATTTGATAAAGTGCAGCAACCATTTATGATAAAAACCCTCAGCAAAATGGGAATAGAGGGAGCATACCTCAACATCATAAAGGCCATCTATGAGAAACCTGAAGCCAACATCATACTCAACAAGCAAAAATGGAAAGCTTTCCCCCTAAAATCAGGAACGAGAAAAGGCTGCCCACTTTCTCCACTTCTATTCAACATTGTCTTGGAAGTTCTAGCTATAGCCATCAGAGAAGAAAAAGGAATTAAAAGTATCCAAATTGGAAAGGAGGAAGTCAAACTGTCATTATTTGCAGATGATACAAAACCCTATAGGCTCCCACAAATACTTACTTGATCTAATAAGTAAAGTTAGCAAAACAGCTGGATATAAAGTTAATATCCAGAAATCAAAAGCATTTTTGTATACCAATAATGAAACATCTGAGATGGAAGCTAGAAATCAAATCCCATTTCCCATAGCAACAAGAAAAATTAAGTACTTAAGACTAAACTTAACCAAGGAGATAAAAGACCTATACTCAGAAAACTACAGAACATTGAAGAAAGAAATGAAAGAAGACAGAAAAAAATGGAAGCATATTCCATGTTCATGGGTGGGAACAATTAACATTATTAAAATGACCATACTACCCAAAGCAATCTATAGATTCAATGCAATCCCAATTAAAACATCAGTGACATACTTCACAGAAATAGAAAAAATACTTCAAAAATTTTATGGAGCCAAAAATGCCCACAAATAGCCACAGCAATCTTGAAAAAGAAGAACCAGGTAGGAAGAATCATGATACTGAACGTCAAACTATACTACAAGGCTACTGTCATCAAAACTATCTGGTATTGGCATAAGAATAGGCATATAGATCAATGGAACAGAATAGAGAGCCCAGAAATTAACCCAGGACTCTATGGTCAACTAATATTTGACAAAGGGGGAAGGAATATAAAATGGAGTAAAAAGAGTCTCTTCAACAAGTGGTGTTGGGAGAACTGGACAGCAATATGCAAAAAGATAAAACTAGACCACCAACTTACACCATACACCAGAAGAAACTCAAGATGGATACTTAAACATAAGCAGTGCCACCATAAAGGTCCTGGGGAATAATATAGGTAGTAAGTTTTAGATATCCTATGCATAAATATGTTTACTGTTACTTCTTCAAGGTCAAATGAAATAAAAGAACAAATCAACAAATGGGACTATATCAAATTGATAAGTTTCTGCTCAGTTAAAGAAAACACCAGCAAAATTAAAAGGGAACCAATTGTATGGGAAAACATATTTGCCAATGATACCTCAGACAAAGTTTTGATATCTAAAATATAAAAAGAACTAATATGACTCAACACCAGGGAGACAGAGAGCCCAATTAAAAAATGGGCAAAGACCTGAACAGACAACTCACTGAGGAAGACATACAAAGAGCCCAGAGGCAAATGAAAGAATGCTCAACATCACTAGTCATCAGAGAGATGCAAATTAAAACCACAATAAGATACCACCTCACACATGTCAGAATGGCAATCATCAACAAATCAGCAAACAACAAGGGTTGGAGAGGATGTGGGGCAAAGGGAACCCTGGTGCACTGTTGGTGGGAATGTAGGCTGGTGCAGCCACTATGGAAAACAGCATGGAGTTTCCTTAAAAAACTAAAAATGGAACTTCATTTTGATCCAGCAATTCCACTACTAGGATTATACCCAAAGAACCCTGAAACACCAACTCATAAGAACCTATTTACCCTTATGTTCATAGCAGCGCTATTTACAATAGCCATTTGCTGGAAACAGCCTAAGTGCCTGTCAGTGGATGATTAGATCAAAACACTTTGGTACATTTACACAACGAAACACTACACAACAGAAAGAAAGAAGGAACTCCTAACCTTTGCAACAACATGGATGGAACTAAAAAGTATTATGCTTAGTGGAATAAGCCAGTCAGTGAAAGACAAATACTGTATGATCTCCCCCATTAAAGGACAATAATGAAGAAAACAAACAACAAGCAAAACAGAACCAGATATATGAATACAGTGAATAGACCTTCAGTGGGCAGGGGGAAGGGGGTAGGGGGAGGGGGAAGGATGAGGCAAAGAAGGGAAGAGTTTAGTCAATAACCTAGTATGGTGGAACCATGCATGGACAAGTGTGATTGACTGTGGGGGAGTGTGTGTTTGGGGAAGGGGACAGAGGGGAGTAAAAAGGGGATGGATGTAATACAACAACAATAAAATTAAATTTAAAAAATCTTTATCTTTAGTCAACTTATTGTATGCAAATAAAAATTAAAGATCAAAGAGTACCAAAATTCTTATAGCAAAAATTAAAAAGTAGTTCCTTGCCTTCCTCTCCCTTCTCCACTTGCTCCCATTTTGTAAACTGCAATTCTTTTAGCTGTTTTTTTTTCTGGAGTTTCCTTCTATATTACTAAATAATATTGAAGGCTGATTCGTCTGCTCAGCAGTTGATATCATCAATTGATTTTCTATTATGATAGGTAAAAGTTTAAGTTTACTGATTCTCATTCTCCTATTACAATTATGTCTCTCTTTTTTTGGTTAAATTAGTTTTCATCACTATATTGTTTTCATTACTGGTATAGTATATACCAGTAGTGTATAGTTTTCCTTTCTTACACAATTAATTTTCCTGAAGTTAATAGATATTTTTATTTGTTTAGTTTTCTTTCAACATCTTAATGTTTTCCACACATACCAATAACTCTGAAAAACTCTTCTTGATACATTTTTCCCTCATGATCAAAATTATCATCTGGTTTACCAGTTTCATATTTATCTTGGCTACATTGATCCTGAAGACATCCAACCTTCCAATTTCTACTGTTTACTCTCCAAGTCCTGCTATACTGCTGTAGTACTAAAATTGTCTTAAACCAGTATTCTGGGAATTCCCTTTACCTGTTCCATTTTTAATTCTGTTTCTTGGATCAACATCTCCTTCTTTTTTGATTTACAGCCTTGTTTTGCTGAAGTACATCCATCTAGAACCTTTCTGAAAAAGCATGCTTGGGAGATAAATTTTTGAGACACTGTAAAAAATTATTTTAAAATTGTACACACATGATAAAGTGATTAGGCATATAATCCTGAGGAAGGTTTTTTTTTCTTAGTATTTCAAGCAGTTTTACTGTCTTTTACTTTCCTACAGTACTGAGAGTTTTGATGCCTTTCCAATGTCCAATTCTCTGTATGTGAACTGTTATTTTTCTCTCTGGAAGCATTTTGAATCTACATTGCATTTGTAGTGTTCTACAATATCACAATGACAGGTTTTGCAGTGGTCCTTTTATATTCATCATTGCCAATGCTCAGTTAGCTTTTCTTTCTTTTCTCTTTCTTCTTCTTTTTTATTTATAGATTCTTATCTTTTGGTTCTGCTAAAGTTCTTCTATTTTTTACTTGTTTACTTCCTCTTCTTTTGTTCATTTATATTATTTACTTGTTACTTTCCTTCCCTAATCTCTCTCCTTGTAATACTTGTTATGTAATCCATTGTTTACCAAACTTCTCATTTTTCTATATTTTCTTTCTCGTTGTTTGTTTGGTTAGTTTTTGCTTCCTTCCTTCTTTTTTTCTTTCCTTCCTTTCTTTTGCCCTTCCTTTCTTCTGGAAAATTTCCTTGACTTAATCTTTCAACCTGTTTTTGAATTTTATGTGTTTAAAAATTTTTAATTTTGAAGAACTATTTTCTTCCTTTTTGTTTATAGTCTTCACTTCATGGATTCAATGTCTTGAGGATATTGATTATAATTTGTTGATTTTCTCCCCTATATTCCTTGCATTGATTCTGAACTCTTGTTTTCTTTGAGGTTTTTGTTCTCTATTTTGCACAGTTTTGGTCTCCATCTTTCATGAAGGAGGCATTCCCCAAATGTTTGGTGATCCTTGGTTGCCTCTTCCTGTTGAAAACTGAGCTGATTGGATGTTCTGTGTCCATGCGAGAGGCTTGTTGGCTGGTCAGCATCCCTGAGGGCAATAAATGGGCTAACCTGACATTTTTTAAATAGTTTTTTTTTTTTTTTTTTAAGGGAAAAAAAGCTTGTATTTATTAACTGGCAGCAACTGATGCTGGCAAAATGAATAATAAGGGTTTGAAACACAGAGCAACTGCTGAGCAGGAAACAGACTAAAAGGGACATGTCCAGGATACTCTGTTAGTGGACAAGAGCATGAGAGATGCCTTAGTAGCCACATCTCTGCAGAAATATCTGACAATGCTTGTTCTATGAGGTAAGTGAATACCTGGACAGAAACATGCATTAGGTATACATGTTACTCATAATTGAAACCATCACATTTAACTGAACAGTTGTCACACAATGTTTAATTTTTCTCTATTATGAACATTTGTTACACTTGTATACTTCATGCCCAGGAATTCACAGCTTTGCTCATGTTCATGAAGGACCGCCAGGATCTGGTTTCTTTCATGGGCACTTCCCACATCTAGAGTTTTTCTTCCTCGAAGTCACTGATATCTTCATATTCTACGATGTACTTTTCCTTCTTCAGCTCTTTGACACAGACTTGAATCTCCCCTGTGCTGGGTGCTGCTGGCTTCTCGATCTGCTGATCAAAGGCACCCACTTCTTCCAGGGAGCCAGGTCTGAGTCAGGGGTTGCTGGTAGTGGTTCCAAGTCATTTTCTTCCTTTGAGAAATTGTTGCCCATCACCATATTCTCATCCTTCGGGTGTTTCTTTAGTTGCTTGTTGGAAGCCTCCTGAGGATTTTCATCTAGACCAGTCATGGTGTCGTGGTCTCTCTTCATGCACACATAGGTGGTTTTCTCTGAGTTAGCCAGCTTTGCCCACTCTTCCCCAGAGATGTATTTGCAAATATCCAAGGAAGTCTTGCATTTCTCTTCTGAATTCTGGGAATCCTCCATGAGATTCTTTTCCAAGGAGCTTCCTCTATTCATGGCTCTTGGAATGTTTTGATCTTGAAGGGATACAGCCTGTATCTCACCCAACCAGTTATGAAGGAAACCCTCAGAGGTGAAGCGGTGGTGAAGTGGCAGTTTTTAAAATAGTTTTGTTGAGATATAATTCACATACAATTTATCCATTTAAAGTGTACAATTCAATGACTTTTAGTATATGCACAGAGCTGTGCATCCATTAACAATCAATTTTAGAACATTTTTATTAACCTCAAAAGAAACCTCTCACCCTTTGTCTTCCACCATGAACCCCTCACCTCTTCATGCCCCTCAACTCTAGGCAACCACTAATCTACTTCCTGTCTCTATAGATTTGCTTATTCTTACATTTTACATAAATGGAAGCATATAACATGTGGTCCTTTGTAACAGGCTTCTTTCACTTAAAATGTTTTCAAAGATCAACCCTGTTGTGGTATATATCAATATTTTATTTCTTTTTATTCCTGAATAATAATTCATTATATGGGTATTTCACATTTTTAATCCATTCATCTTTCATGGACTTAGGTTGTTTCCACTTTTGACAATTATGGATACTGCTGCTATGAACACTTATGTACAAATTTTTGTGTGAGCATGTTTTCAATTATTTTTGGTGTATACTTAGGAGTGAAATTGTTGTATTATATAACTGATTATTTTACCATTTGAGAAACTTCCAGATGTTTTCAAATGGCAGCACCATTTTACATTCTCATCAGCAACATATGATGGTTCTTATTGCTTCACATTCTGGGTAGCTCTTGTTATATACAACAGTTGTATCTTAACAGATACATCTTTTTTATTATAGCCACCCTAGTGGGTGTAAAATTGTGTCTTGTAGTTTTGATTTGTATTTTCTTGATGGCTCAGCCTTTTGTTGTGAACCTCCCAACTATAAGTCTACATTGATTCTTTTTCTAAGGCAATTCTGTTCCCTTGGATCTTGGAGAAGGGGCAGGCTGATGAGGGAGAACCTCTATTGTTCAATGTGCAGATTTTTCATTCTCCTGTTTTGGGTATTGTTAAGTCACCACCATCTTCTATCATGTCTGGTGTCTCAAAATCTAAAGCCTCTTATTCTCAAGTAAACAAAACTCTTGTCTTTTGGAGAACTAGGAAAAGATGGGCACCTATCTGAGTGTATGGGAACATCACAGGTAACTTCTCTTTATACCTGTATGGGTATTTAATGATTCTTTTGTTTTCAGCTCCTATTTACCACGTCTAGCTGCACCTTATCTTCTGTGGTATCTGTAGCTTCTATTTTGTTTGCTCTTTCGAGTTCTTTAGGACAATTGCCTGCTTTTACATTTTAGGTTTAAGATTTTAATTAAGGAATATTTCAAATGTTCACTAGAGTGTAGAAGATAAATAGGACAATCTTATCAGCATGTTAACATCACATACACACGCACAATCTTTGTTCCCCTACTTGCTTTTTAATTTCTATTGAATTTATTTGGGTGACATTGGTTAATAAAATTATAGAGGTTTCAACTGTAAAACTTTATAATACACCATCTGTACACTGTATGTGTGTTCCCCAAAGTCAAGTTTCCTTCCATCACCATTTATCTCCCCTTTAACCTCCTCTATCACCTCTCACCCCTCTTTCGCTTTGTTGTCTGTGATTTTTTTCATCCAGCTCCCCAATTCCCAACCCCTCTGACAGCTGTCAGTCTGTTTTCTGTATCTATGAGTCTATTTCTACTTTGTTAGTTTACATTGTTCATTAGATTCCACATATAATCATATCCAAAACTGAGTCAGGAAGAATCAGAAAATCTGGATAGACCAATTACAACTAATGAAATTCAGACAGTAATCAAAAAGCTCCCAGCAAACAAATGCTCTGGACCAGATGGTTTCACAGGTAAATTTAACCAAACATTCAAAGTAGAACTAACACTTCTCTGTCTCAAACTATTCCAAAGCATTTAAGAGGAGGGAAGATTTCCAAGCTCATTTTACAAGTCCAGCATTATTCTAATTCCAAAATGAGGTAAAGACACTACAAAGAAAGAAAATTATAGGCCAATATCTCTGATGAACACATATGCTAAATCCTCAACAAATCTTTAGCAAACCAGATTTAACAATACATCTAAAAAATCACACACCAAGGATGAAAGGTTGGTATGATATTTGCAAATCAGTAAATGTGATACACCACATAAACTAAATGAAGGCTAAAAATCACAGGATTGTATCAATTGTGGCAGAAAAAGCATTTGATAAAATCAATCACCCGCTTAAAATGAACTCTCAGCAAAGTGGGAATAGAGGGAACATACCTCAGTATCACAAAGGCCATGTATGACAAACCCACAGCCAATATTACACTCAAAGAGCAAAAACTAAAAGATCAGGAACAAGAGAGGGATGTCCACTTTCATCACTCTTATTCAACATAGTACCGGAAGATTTAGACACCGTAATCAGACAAAAACAAGAAATAAGATGCATACAAATTGGAAAGGGAGAAGTAAAACTGTCTTTATTTGCAGATGACATGGTACTGTATATAGAAAACCCTAAAGACTCCATGAAAAACCTACTAGAACTGATAAATAAATTCAGTGAAGTAGGAGGACACAAAATTAAAATTCAGAAGTTGGTGGCATTTTTATACACCAATAAGAAACTACCAGAATGAGAGACTAAGACAGCAATCTTATTTACAACTGCAACAACAACAAAACACAAGGCACCTAAGAATAAATTTAACCAAGGTGGTAAAAGACCTGCACTTAGAAAATTGTAAGATATTGAAGAAAGAAACTGAGGAAGATACAAATAAGCAGAAGCATATACTATGTTCATGGATTAGAAGAATTAACATCATTAAAATGTTCATTACTACTCGAAGCAATCTACAGATTCAATTTCTATGAAAATATCAATGGTGTATTTTACAGAACTAAAACAAATATTCTAAAACTTTATATAGAACTACAAAAGAGCCCAAATAGCCTCAGCAATCTTGAGAAATATGAACTAATTTGGAGGTATCACCCTACTTGTTTCTTTGCTTTTCGGTACCTTTGTTTGGGGAGGGATATTTTCCACTCCTTCAACTTTGAGCCCAGGCACTTGAATTTGACCAGTTCAACAACTGCTTTCTATCATGTTACGGGTTATTAAGCACTTTTATTTTCCTTAATGATGAAGGACCAAGTTTCTTATTGGTCTAATATTTTGGGAGTGATTTTCTGAGGCAAGAGAATAGAGACATAGCTTTATTCTGCTCCCTTGAATCTTAGCTTCTCTAAATTATTATGGTAGCATTTAATATCTACTCCTCATTTTTAAATTATTTTATTCATCTCCCTTAGCAATTGATAATACCCCCTTTTATTTTTGTTTTTGTATTTATTATTTTTTTAGCCCCTGCCTGCTTTGGGCTTGGATTTATTTATTCATATGGTAATTTGCAATTCAAAATGATACCCAGGCTTGGGGATTTTTTGCAGGGTTTTAAAAAAGCATTTGCAAGCTTCCTTAACTGTAATCCACTTAATCTATAAAAGTTAGAGGATGCTTTGATTACAAATAGTTCATTTCAGTTGATAAAATTATCTTTTGGAAGAAATTAATTTAAATGAAATTTAAATCAAAAGTGATAGTTAAGTAATTCTTTGCTTTTATCATTCTTTTTGTGAGCATAAAAGGAAATAATAAAGGAATTTGGGCTTATACAATTTAAGAAATAGTAAATTTATGACATAAATGAGTATCATTTCCCAAACATGAAAGACTATAACAGAAAGCTTTGGAAGACTAGTAGTTTTTCATACTAAAGAATATTGGTCATAGAACTTAATCCACATACAATTATGAAGAGCATTTTTTCTTCTGCTTACCAGAATTCATTAGCCAAGCCACATCTCAGAAATGAAACACAAATGACTTCCTAACATTCTAATAACCTTTCTTCCAATTCCAATTAAGGTTCCAAGTTTGTGTTCTTTACCTATAAAAGGATAATCTGACCCAGAGTACCCAGAGCCTTCTTTGAATAGACTGGTAATCCTTTTGGCAGAGAGTGGTGTGAGGTTGTCTCATGTTAGGACATTTGAGTATAATCCTAAGGATTTCAATATGGTATCCTATGGTTCTGTTAATACCCCGGGTTCTTCAAAACCAGACAGGCAAATTTGGTCATACTTATAAATATAGCTTTAGAAAAGATTACTATTCCCATTCCCTCTCACTACCGAGAAGAAGATGGATTATTTCTGAAGTGCCACTAGCATTCTGCTACCAAAAAAGTTCTTTGAGGATTGGGTGCTGGTATTATCTGGATGCTCTCCTGGGAGCTCACTTCACGTCTGTCAAATGAAACAATTGTGCTAGATGGTGTCTCAGGGCTAGGTGGGATGTCCGTACACCAGTGCTCATTCATACTCTAGGGTACTTTCAAGGAAAATAAAGGAAGCAGAGAAGGAAATTACAGTGTTTTAAGTAAACACCTTTGCATTACCAATTTCATTTATTCCTTTGTGGTCAGAGGTGACATTCCTATTTCCATAAAATGGTTTCCACTGTTAGAGTCATTCAAATATATGGTAAGTAGGTTACAGACTACATTATTACTTGCATTTTATTTTATCAGGATCTCTCAAGTCTTTTTTTTCCTCTTAGTATTTGTCTTTAGGACTCTCTCTCCATTTCTGTATTTCGTACACACACACGCACATGCACACACACACACATTTGTTTGAATTTAGAAAGGAGTCAGGTAGAGAAGGCAATATAGTCTAATTGAAATAATAATGAACTGCCCTGGCTGGTAGCACAGTGGATAAGGTGCCGGCCTGTGAACCCAAAGGTCGCATTCGATTCCCAGCCAGGGCAACATAACTAGGTTGCAAGCCAGGTCTCCAGTCAGGTCTGTGGCTGGAGGCAGGTGAAAAGCAACCATACGTTGATGTCTCTCTCCCTCTCTGCCTCACTCTCTTCCCCTCTTTCTAAAAATAATAAAATAAAATTAAAAAAAAAAAAAAAGAAAGAAAGAAAAAATAATGAACTAATATTGTTCAGTCCCAGCTCTATTACTAGTTTAGCTGTGGTATCCTAGACTGGGTTATTTTGTTTTTCTTCAGTGTCCTCCCTTGCAAAGTAGGAGATCGTAACTAAGTTACGATAATGTTTATCTCATATGTTCTTGAATACTATATGAAGGGCTATACCAGTGTAAGAGTGTATCAGTTTAAATGGGAGGCAGTTACTAGTTCCACACCTGCTTAGGAACCCATTACAAAATAATATAAAAATTTGAGAGTAGATTAATCAATTAAAAAGCATGAGCTCAATGCCAATTGTCATGGAAATGGGCAACTGCCAGCATTAAAAAAATATTTGGTTTCAACTTGCACATTTTGTTCTGATAAGAATTTTCTACACAGAAGGAGGTTAGTGTTGGTACCACTTAAACTGAGTAGGATGGATTCTCAAGGTAGATAAAATGGTACTAATACCAAAGAAGGGACTCAAGTGTCAAGTACTTAGAAATTTGGTCTCAAATGCGACTTAGTCCAATCTTTCATCCTGGGGATCCATTCCCTCTGACAAGGAAGCCTTATTGGATTTTTTTCAGCCCTTGCTTGATGGGAAACTCCTATCACCTTGGAACAGCTATTTGGAATTTTGGACAGTTCTGACAAATCATGTCAAAAAAGAATTCCCTGTTTCTGTAGCTCTTATCCATTAGTTTTAGTCCTGTCCCCTGGATACACAGAATAAGCCTGTTCAAAAAACTGAAGTTAACCTTCTGGAGCCCTGTATTTTCTCAAAGAAATGACCCTAGGTTCTACAATTGTTCTTGAGGCAAAGTCTCATTGTTTCCTATTGTTCTTGTTACTTTCTTCTTTCCAGATGCTGGTTTGTCTAGATTCCTCTTAAAATGTGCTGCCAGGAAATGCCCCCTGGAGCACTTTGTGAAGATCTGATTGGCATGGTCACTTCCATCACTCTTGGCAACTGTTCCTCTTTTTTGCAACCTAAGCAAGCATCAGCATTTTTGACAGCATCAAATCCTTTCAGTTTAGTGAGTGCTTTGGCGTAGCAGCACATTGCACTCTCCCAGGGTGAGAGCAAAAGATGCAGTAGGGTCTGGCAGGATCTGGGCAACTTTAGAGGATAGGCTGGGGACCTGGACAAAGGAGAAGACAAAGACAGAGATGAGAAGATGGCTTGATTGGGATGGTTGGGAAGGGAAATTTCAGAACTGAGAGATAATAAAGTTAATTGGGGCTGGAAAAAAATATTTTAATGAAGAGGTTGGAAAAGTAATCAGATCCTATACTGAATCCTTTTCAATGGCAGCTGCTACTTGAGTAAATAAAAAAAAAAAAAATTAAGGAAATAAAAAGTTTGGGAAAATCCAGATGTCATTGCTTTGTATGTTGCGATGATATGGTAACTAGCTTTCAAGAGGGACCCTAACGATTTTTACCTCCAGGTATTCATACACTTTAGTCTAACCTAATACTTAGGTTACATTCTACAGTATCCCAATCGATAGGTTACTGTAGAAATGATGAAGTGTTATTTCTGAGATTAGGTAATGAGAAATATGGCTGCTACCTTGCTATCTTGGATCACTTGCTCTAGAGAACATCAGCCACCATGTCATGAAGACACTCAAGCAACCCTATAGAACAGTCTTCATGGTGAGAAACTTAGGCTTTCTGCCAACAGCCAGCACAAGCCTACTGGCCATATAAGTGAGCCATGTGAGCCTTCCTTAATAGCCCAGTTAAACCTTTAGATGACTGCATCCCTGACAGACATCTTGACTGCAATCTTGTGAGACCCCCAAGCCAGAAACATTCAGCTAAGATCCTCCTGAATTCCTGACCCACAGAAAGCTACTAAATTTTTAACTACTAAGATTTGAGGAATTTGCTATGCAGCAATAAAAAAGTAGTGAGAAGTAAAGGCCTCTCATAGTAGGCCTGGACTTGTCTTGGCCTCTAAAGGAAGAACAAATGCTAGCTTCATTTCTACTTTTGGACACTGCTGACAGCCACATCTGACTAGAGGATGACAAGTAGGAAGGGTATCATGCCCTCTTGTCCTCCTCTTTCTCCTACCCCTTTTTTTTGTTTTTAAGGGAGGATGAGATGACATTGAAAACTCACACAAATTTTGTTTTTGGGTTTTCAGTGGCTCCTGGGAAAAGCTTCAATGTCCTTTTTTCCATTTCCTACTAGTCTGTGGGTCCCTGAGAGCATGGCTTGGATCTTATGCAGTATATTTCTATCCCCATTGCCTAGCAGGTGGGCATTTGTGAATAATTAATATTAAGGGGGAGGGCAAAATCCCTTCCTCATTCTGAATTCTTAAGAGTCTGTTTTTAGAAGAGAATCATAGCTCATCAATGAAATTTCAATAGCATGTATGACATCAGACAATTTTACTATTAAAACAATTTCACTATTTAAAAATTGCCTTTATTTAAGCTCATTGCTTTAAAGAGCTTCCTTTCACTTTTCTACCCATTTTTTCTATGAAATGTTTCTTTTACTGTTGCTCAAGCTCCCAAGATGCTTGATCCAGGGAAGCATAGAGATCTGATGCCCAAAACCAACATGCTGCTGTCAAGTTGCCCCTCTCATCCCCCCTCCCCCAACCAAAAAAAATCACATTGGAAGGAGCCCTGGAATGGAATTAGAAGACCTAATTCTGGGCTGCTGTAACTTAGTAATTTAGTAGTTTGTGTCTTTGGGCAAGTTGCTTCCCCTCTCAGGACCTCAGGTTTTTTTGTTTGTTTTTTAAAAGATTTTATTTATTATTTTTCAGAGATAGGGGAAAGGAGAGAGGCAGAGAGGGAGAGAGACATCAATGTATGGTTGCCTTTCACCTGCCTCCAGCTACGTACCTGGCTTACAACCTAGTTAGGTTGTCCTGGCTGGGAATTGAATCAGCAACCTTTGGGTTCTCAGACCTGCCCCTTATCCATTGTGCTACCAGCCAGGGCTTGGACCTTAGTTTCTTTTACCTTAAACGGAGAAAGTAGGTCTAGTGGGGTCCTCACAACTTAGAACTTCAAGGGGGCAATCCCAAAGTGAAAGCAGTGGTCACTGTACCCCTGAATAATTTATATTATAGTACGAGGTTCTGGGACCTACCTTTTTATCCCAAGGATATAGCCTCCGTGAGAGGCTGCTATGTTTACTAACTGGGAAGAGTCTTCCGGTTTTTAAAGACAGGATCTCTGTTTCCTGTTATGTTACCAACTCGGGGTGACCTTGGGCAAATTCTCTCTGGGCCTCAAAGCACGGAGGTCCCTGTTATCCAGAAGAGACTCGGAGAGCCAGGGCAGTGACTTGGAGAGCTTTCCGGAAGTCTACTAACTGGTTAGCTCAGCCCCAGACCGAGTTCCTGTGTTGCCTCGTCTGCTCTCAGCTGCAGTGGACTTAAACCTGCGGTGTCAGCTAGGAGGGGCTTGGGCTGGGTTCTGGAAGAAGAGGCTACAGGTGAGTTCTTAAAGGGGCCGCGGGAGCTTGGGTAATACCTGAAGCTGATGACTGGGCTGGGGACGCAGGGAAGCGGGAATGAATGAATGAGACAGTAAAAGAAGGAACGAATTTTCTCTTCCTACTCTTAAATGCATTCCTCCTTGGAATTAATCACTTAGACTTTAAATTCTTCTAGTAAAACCCTAAAACTTATCAAATTAACCAATCTCTCTTTTTCACCTGCCTTTATTTAATCCAACCCTCCCCCACAACTTTTACTTAAGCGCGAATAATAACTTTTAAAAAATCAGTACAAAGTGGATGGCAGTGCAGAGATGGTATTCCTCCCACTCCCGCCCCAAACACCCCAGCTTTCTCCCCGGATCCCGATCTCTGCCGCCTCCCAACGTGGGCGGTGCTGTCGGCTCCTCCACAACACCGCTTTTTTTGGCTGGGGATCCCGGGGCGCCAGGCACTTTCTCCTGAAGCGGAATGAAAAACAGCAGGTGTTTAGTGAGGTTAACAAGAGTCTCGGACTGCGCGTCTTGGATCTGGTGTGGGTGAACTCACGTCTTTCTTCGGAAACCCGGACCCACCTTGGGCCCAGCGCGCCCCTCGCTTGAAGCCGCCGGACACCCAGAGGGCTAGGGCTAGAGCTAGGTGAAAGCGGGTTCTTTCCAGGGTCACCCGACCACCTGTAGAGTCTGTGCGTCAACTCCTTTGTCCGCAGACCTCCTTCGGAGGTCGGTCGCCCCTTTAAGTGAAAGGACTCACTTCGAACTCCCGCGGAATCAACATTCCCACTCCCCAGCCCCCTCCCGACCCCCTCCCGGCCCCCTCCCGCGCCAACCCGAAGGTAGAGCGAGGAGGCCGAGTCTGGGCGCCAGCCGCCTCCTCACTTCCCATTGGCTGAGAGCGCCGGGAAAGCAGTCACGTGGGGGTGCGGCAGTCCAGCTCCGAGGCCGCCATCTTGGCGGAAAGTTTGGGGGTAGAGCGGTTGGGGGCGCGGAAAGAGGCGAGGTTCCGGGGGTGGGCCGGCCCGGAGGGGAAAGGGCCAGCGGGCCGCGGCGAGTTAGGAGGCGGCGGCCGAGGAGGAGGAAGAGACGGTGGGGTGCGGCCGGAGAGGGGAGCTCCTCCCCCGTTCCCTAGTTCCCCTCAGCTGTGCTCCCGGAGCCCCGGGCGGGGCGCGAGGACGTGGAGCGGGGCCGGGAGGGAGAGTCGCCCCGAGGCAGTACGGGGCGCCAGCCAGCTCCGAGCACGCGGGGCTCGCGGGAACTTTGCGGCGGTGCTGCAGGTGTGGGGGCCCGCGGAGTTGTGCATGTGGGACGCGAGGGCGGCGCGGAGAGCGGCCGCTGCCCTGTCCGGCCAGCGCCGGAGTAGCCTGGAGGAAGCGAGCGAGGAGAAAGGCAAGCGAGAGGAGGGGGCCTGGGCATGGCGGGACGATCCGCCCAGCTGGTTCTTTTCTTGGAGCGCATTACAGCCGCTGCTAGTTGGGGGCTGAGGGGGTCGGAGCTGCCCTGGTAGCTGGCGGGGAATGTGCATACTTAAGCCGGGGAGAGGGGGCCGCACGTTTAGGCAGTGAGTGCCTTTTGGAGAGGGGACAGCTTTCGAGGGGAATGTGGAAGCCGACTTCTGTCTTGCCTTTTAATTTGCAGAGGTGTGGCCCCTAGGTAAAAGCTTTCTAGATTGACACTCCTGGCCTTTGAGGCTCTGCCTTTCACTTGGAAAAACTTGGCCAGGTGAGTTTTTCAAATAGGTAGGGCTGGGAGTTTTCGATTTGAGGTTTAGGGGAAAATATTAAGCGCCATTCTGTTCACTCTTTTAGTTCTGTTTCCTTTCTGTTTTATGTTTTTAAAGGTGTGTGTCTTGTTTCTGATTTTGGAGAAAAATGCCGGTCCGGAAACAAGGTGAGAATTTGTTTCTGAACTCTTGTGGCTGGCTGCCCCTTGCTTTTCTGTATGTATGTCTGTTTTGAGATTGTTGTGTTTTAAAAATGTGTAACTAATGAGACAGCACAGTCCTGTCCTGTGGGAATCTTAAGCCTCACACCATTCAGGAGATGGAAATACCTATATATTTCTTCTTTGACATCTCTGTAGTCACTAGAGAGAGAGTTCATTTTCTCCCTCTAAAATGCCTCTTGAAAAACTCTGAATTGGTGTTTTAATATTTCATTTTATCATCCTTATTGAACACTTTTGTGAGCCAATGTGAGATACTGGTTAAGAACTAGTATTTTGAAACGGTTAAGATAATGACAAATTACAGATAATCTGCTTTTGCACATCAGATTACCTGGGACTATGTTACTAATACTTTGATGATCAAATGATCTTTCTTTTTTCTTGGTGGTAGACTATCAGTACATATTTATTAAAACTACTCACCTTTCTCCTGTGACATACATTTAAATTTGGAGGGAGGGGATCATTCTAGGAAATAATCCTAGAATGGACCTGAACATAGTAGTAGCATCAGTTGACAGGAGGATTTTGGAAATTGTGTAGATGTCTTGCAGAATCATTTGCTGCATAGCTAGTGTGTAATACTTGCTTGTGAATAATTTTAATCATACTCTTTATTTTTCTTCTCAGATACCCAGAGAGCATTGCACCTTTTGGAAGAATATCGTTCGAAACTAAGTCAAACTGAAGACAGACAGCTCAGAAGTTCCATAGAACGGGTTATTAATATATTCCAGAGTAACCTCTTTCAGGCTTTAATAGGTGGGAATTAAAACTTTATTTGTGACAATTATTTTATCAGCTAGGCTTAATGCTCCTTTGAATTCATTTATTTTAAACTTAAGAGTGAGATGTACTTTGTTCTCTTTGAGGCATCCTATAACTTCAATATCCAGTAATAGGCCACATCCTTTCCTAAAATATCTAAGAAAAGCTTTCACTGTGATTATTTCAGAGGTCTTTGAAAACATTGTTTCATCTCCTAGTATTAACTAATAAAAGAGAGTATAGTTGCAAAAATGTTTCAAGACTCTAAAGGTAACTACTGAATGACTGTTAGCTTTCTGTATTTGATTTGTATTTCTCTGGAGTCCTTAAAATATTTGAAGATTTCTGTTAGGTTTAAGAACATTCATTTACCTTAATATAGACCCTCTGTTTAAACTTGGAAGTCAGAATTTTGGATTTGGAAAATGATCTAAGAGATGATGTTGTCCAATCTTATTTTACAGGCAAGAAAATTGAAACAGAATTTTATTTTTAACTGTTATATTTAAATTTGAAGTGGTGCATTGCTTTAAAGTAGAACTGGACAAATAAAGAGTTCTGAATGATATGTAAATCATATAACCTTTTCTAACCATCACATTAGCTATAGAATGTAAGCCTTTTATAAAAAAAGTAGCTAGATACTTTTTTAAAACAAAATCTTTATTTCGGAAACCATCCTCAGTGTATAAAACAAGGTGACCTGTTCAGTTACCTCAAAAAGTGTGTAAACCATTGAACTAGAAAATTTGTCCCTTCCAATTCTAAGAATGGAATTGTTTTTTATTAGCCATTGATTATTTAACGTATTAAAATGAGATGTAGACTTCATTGCAATATAATTATTTCTTCAGTAACTTTCAAGTAGATAATAATGGCTTTACATCTTAGTTGTCTTGGATACCAATTTCTGATGTGATTTGAGGATCACTTTCAAGTTAGTGTACTCTGAAATAACTTACAGGTAAATTAATGCTTTCTACTAAATTTGTTTTAGAATTAAAGAAGATTTTAAAGGCCACACCTGAATTAATTTTAAAAATTTAACATTATTATAAACTTTAAAAAATACACAAGAATAGAATAGTATAATGAGCTGCTATATTCCTATACCTGTCACCCATCTTCAAAAATTACAAACTTTTGTCTTTTTTGTTTCAACTGGTGGACATTTTTTACATTTGAATTTCTAAGCTCTGATGTTGAAGGTCTGAATGTATGAACAAATTGGATTCTTTACAGCAAAAAGGGAAGGGAAAAATAATTTTCAGTTATTTGGTTTTCTAAATCAACATTAAAACTAAGGATGTGAAATTTAGTAGGGTCAGTGTTTAGAAAAAAAAGTAGTATGATTTTTAGGTCCTTGTTTACATATACAGACATAGACAGATGCAGAATTTTTCTGTGTGAAGTTTTTAACTTAAAAAAATGAAATGGATAGTCATGTAACCAAACCATCTTATGTTTAGATTTCTCTGTAGATTGGAGGTGAATTTGCTGTGTTTGAAGGAATTGTTTTTATATATTCTGCCATACCTATGTCGAATGTACTTGTATATTCTTATATATAATTGAACTCTGTTAATTTTCTAATTAAGTTAATATATGTGAATCTGTCCTGCATAATTGCATTGATTGTGAATTTACTTTAATATATAGATTTACTTATACTTTAATGTTTTATGGGATGTATCAGATTTTGGTCTTAGGAAAGTATTCAAATTAGATTTTAGAAATTTCGAAATAGGTAAACTTAGTAGAGGCTTTTATGTGTTTATATTCTGTAATTGAATTGTTGACACTACATGTATGCATTCTTTTCTCTTTGCTGTAATTGGGTTAATTAGCCTTTATTACTTTTTTCAGTCTGAAAATACTTAGGTCAATAAGATTTTCTTTTTCCTCTGCACTGGTACCATTGTTTTGAAACAGTATGATTAATGTACTTTACACCTGTAAATCACCCCAAGTTAAACCAGAACCCATTGTTTTCGTAGTATATACTGAAAAATCCTGGATTAACTTTTTTCTTTAGCAGTTGGCACTCTGCTGTCTGAGCTGGTGCCCATGAACTGTTGAAGTAAAGGAGAGAGACATGGATCTCCTGGTTTGAAAGTCATTTGATGCTTAGGTTCTGTACTTTCTGAGTTAGGAAATCATTTACTTGGGCTTGGATGAATTTTCTAGTTACTTCTTTGGGCTTACAGTCTGAATCAATTTATTGAATCTATGAAGTGGCAGTTTGAATTGACTTTTCATGTATTTAAAGAAGTTTGTGTGGGATTTTGGTTTTGGTATTACAGAAATTTTGGTTCCTTTTCCCCTCCCTCTGTAGTTGATATATATAGATTAGGTTTCTGGTACCTTGGTGTTATTCAGAGGAACAGTATTACATCAGTTTTAAGATATCAATTTTTAAATATTTCAGTATCTCTGAATTTGGGATGCATTTTATAACTGATGTATGTTGGCAGTGATTTTACATTCCTAGTGGCACATGAAATAATGATGCATTTTCTAATTTATATCCTCAACACAAGTATCCTCAATCAGTGAAATCTAGCTGTCATTATTCTAGCTCTTAGCTTGAAGAATAAAATTACTGAAAACAGAAAACTTTTTAAGTTAACTTTTTTAGTTCAGCTAAGTTGTTTTCTTTAGAGCTGAAAATTTAAAGCTAATACCTAATAAAACTATTTATTATTGTTTAAAATTTATCCCCAAAACATCTAGTGATAATTTTTGTATGAATGTGAAATAGTCTGCCTAATTTTTAAAAATATTTTTTTATTTTTTAAGTATGTTTTACTGATTATGCTGTTATAGTTGTCCCAAGTTTTTCCCTTTACCTCCTCAACTCAGTACACCCGTCCTCTCCAGCAATCCCTCACCATTTAGTTCATACCCATGGGCTGTGCATGTGAGTTCTTTGGCTTAACCCTTTTCTATACTTTCCTTATTAGCATCCCCCTATTTTGTTACTACCAATTGTACTTCTTGATCCCTGCACCATTTCCCCATTTCTCCCCTTCCCCTTCCCCCTGATAACCCTCCATATGATCCCCATACCTGTGATTCTGTTCTGGTTGTTTGCTTAGTTTGTTTTTCATTTTTTCGATTCAGTTGATAATAGGAGTTTGTTATTTTAAAGTTCATAGTTTTGATCTTATTCTTAAATAAGTCCCTTTAACATTTCATAAAGTAAGGGCTTGGTGATGAACTCCTTCAGCTTTACTTATCTGGGAAGCACTTTATCCGTCCTTTCATTCTAAATGAAACTTTTGCTGGATAGACTAATCTTGGTTGTAGGTATTTGCTTTTCATCACTTTGAGTACTTCTTGTCAGCCTCTGGGTTCCCAGGCCAGGACCTATCCACTGTGCCACCAGCCAGGGCCATGCTTTTAAGATTTTAAAAAAATTTTTATTGGTGGTGTATTATATCCATCCCCTTTTTCCTCCCCTCTATCCTCTTCCCCACCTACCCACTCCCCATCAAAGTCCATTCCACTTGTTGTCCATGTCCATGGTTCTTCCCTGCTAGTTCCTTGACTAAACTGCTCCCCTTCTTTGTTTCCTTCTTCCCCCTCCCTTCTCTCCTCTCTCCTCTCCCCTCTGGCCACTGAAGGTCTATTCATTGTATTCATGTATTTGGTTTTGTTTTACTTGTTTGTTTGTTTTCTTCATTAGTGTCCTGTAATGGGTGAGGTCATACGGTTTTTGTCTTTCACTGACTGGCTTATTTCACTAAGCATAATACTCTCCAGTTCCATCCATATTGTTGCAAAGAGTAGCAGTTGCTTCTTTCTGCTGTGTAGTATTCCATTGTGTAAATGTACCAAAATTTTTTGATCTAGTCATCCACTGATAGGCACTTCGGCTGTTTCCAGCAATTGGCCATTGTAAATATCACTGCTATGAACATAGGATTATATAGGTTCTTATGAATTGGTGTTTTAGGGTTCTTCGGGTATAGTCCTAGTAGTGGAATTGCTGGATCAAAAGGCAGTTTCATTTTTAGTTTTTTAAGGAAACTCCATACTGCTTTTCATAGTGGCTCCACCTAGCTGCTTTCCCACTGATAGTGCACCTGAGTTTCCTTTTCCCCACATCCTTGCTAACACTTGTTTGTTGACTTGTTGATGATTGCCATTATGACAGGTGTGAGGTGGTATCTTATTGTGGTTTTAATTTGCATGTGTCCGTTGGCTAGTGATGTTGAGCATTCTTTCATATCCTTTGGACCCTTTGTATATCTTCTGCAGAGAAGTGTCTGTTCAGGTTCTTTGCCCATTTTTAAATTGGGCTCTCTGTCTCCCTGGTGTTGAGTCACATAAGTTTTTTATATATCAAACCTTTGTATGAAGTATCATTGGCAAATATGTTTTCCCATACAGTTGGTTCCCTTTGAATTTTGCTGGTGTTTTCTTTAGCTGAACAGAAACTTTTCAATTTGATATAGTCTCATTTGTTGATTTGTTCTTTTATTTCCTTTGCCCTTGGTGAAGTATCAGTAAACATTTCTGCATGGGATATCTAAAATATTATTGCATATTTTTCTCCATAAGTGGCACTGCTTATATTTCAGTCCTTTATCCATCTTGAGTTTCTTCTGGTGTATGGTGTAAGTTGGTGGTCTAGTTTTATTTTTTTGCATGTTGCTGTCCAGTTCTCCCAACACCATTTGTTGAAGAGACTCTTTGTACTCCATTTCATGTTCCTTCCCCCGTTGTCCAATATTAAATGACCATAGAATCCTGGGTTTATTTCTGTGCTCTCTGTTCTGTTCCATTGATCTATATGTCTATTCTTATGCCAGTACCAGACTGTTTTGATTATAATAGCCTTGTAGTATAGCTTGATGTCTGGTATTGTGATTCCGTTTACCTTGTTCTTCTTTCTCAAGATTGCTGTGGCTGTTTGTGGGCACTTTTGCTTCCATATAAATTTTGTATTTTAATTGGGATTGCATTGAATCCATAGATTGCTTTGTGTGGTATGGCCATTTTAATGATGTTAAATCTTCCCATCTGTGAACATGGTATATGCTTCCATTTATTTGTATCTTCTTTAATTTCTTCAGTGTTGTGTAGTTTTCTGAGTACAGGTCTTTTATGTCCTAGGTTAAATTTATTCCTAAGTATTTTTCTTGTTGCTGTGGTAAATAGGATTTGTTTTCTAGCTTCTGTTTCTAATGTTTCATTATTGGTATTCAAAAATGCCTTTGATTTCTGAATATTGACTTTATATCCAACTATTTTGCTATATTTGCTTATTAGGTCAAGTAAGTTTTTGGTGGAGTCTATCGGGTTTTGTATGTACACTATCATGTCCTCTACAAAAATGACAGTTTGACTTCCTCCTTTCCAATCTGGATCCCTTTGATTCCTTTTTCTTGTCTGATAGCTATGGCTAGAACTTCCAAAACAATGTTAAACAGAAGTGAAGAGAGTGGACAGCCTTGTCTTGTTCCTGATCTTAGGGGGAAAGCTTTTACATTTTGCCCACTGAGTATGATGTTGATTTCAGGTTTCTCATATATGGCCTTTATGATGTTGAGGTATGCTCCCTCTATTCCCATTTTTCTGAGTGTTTTTTAACATAAATCATTGCTGTATTTTATCAAATGCTTTTTCAGCTTCTATTGATACTATCATATGGTTTTTGTCTTTCATTTTGTTTGTATGTTATATTTATTGATTTGCAAATATTGTACTATCCTTGCATCCCTGGGATGAAACCCACTTGATCATGGTATATGATCTTTTTAATGTATTGCTGGATCCAGTTGACCAATATTTTGTTGAAAATCTTAGCATCCATGTTCATCAGAGATATTAGCCTATAGTTTTCTTTCTTAGTTGTGTCTTGACCTGGTTTTGGGATTAGAATAATATTGGCCTCATAGAAAGAGTTTGGGAGTCTTCCCTCTTGGAATTGTTGGAATGGGTTGAGGAGGATAGGACTTAGTACTTCTCTGAACGTTTGGTAGAATTCACCTGTGTAGTCATCTGGTCCGGGGCTTTTGTGCTTTGGGAAATTTTGGATTGCTAATTTCACTAGTTATTGGGCTGTTCAGGATTTCTGCTTCTTCTGGATTCAGTTTTGGTAGATTATACATTTCCAGAAATTTGTACATTTCACCCTCGTCATACTTCTTGTCATATAGTTGTTTGTAGTAATTTCTTACAATCCTTTGTATTTCTGAATTCTGAAGTATGAGTTTTGATTTCTCCTCTGTTGTTTCTGATTTTGTTTATTTGGGTCCTCTCTCTTTTTCTTGATGAGTATGGTTAAAGGCTTCTCAGTTGTTTTTTTTTTCCCCCCAAAGAACCAGCTCCTGGACGTATTGATTCTTTGAATTGTAGCTCTAGTCTCTAAGTTATTTAATTCTTCTGCTTTGATATTGATGATTTCCTTCCTTCTCCTTGCTTGGGGCCATGTTTGTTGTTGCTCTTCTAGTTCTGCACCTTTATGATTAGGTTGTTTGTATAAGCTTCTTCTATCTTTTTTAGGTAGGCCTGTATTGCTATGAATTTCCATCTGAGAACTGCCTTTGCTATGTCCCGTAGACTTTGGGCTGTTGTGTATTCATTGTCATTTGTTTTCAGAAACTTTATGATTTCATCTTTGAACTCATTGTCCATTCCTTACTTAAAAGCATGTTATTCAGTCTCCATGAGTTAGAGTGTTTTTGTTTTATTTCCCTTGAGGTTCATTTCTAGTTTCAAACCATTGTGATCTGAGAAGATGCTTGGTATGGTTTCAACTTTCCTGTATTTGTGGAGGCTTGTCTGTGACCTATCATGTGGTCTATCTTTGAGAATGTTCCATGTGCATTTGGAAAGAATGTGTATTTTGCCTCTTTGGGGTGAAAGGTTCTGTATATATCAGTTAGGTCTTTTTCCTTTAGAGTGTTGTTCAATGCCACAATATTCTTGGTGCTTTGTGTTTGGAAGATCTTCCCATGATTGATAATGGGGTATTAAAATTCCCTACTATTAATGTGTTGCTATTCCTATCCTTCTTGAAGTCCTCCAAAATTTTTTTTATATATTTGGGAGCTCCTATGTTGGGTGCATGTATTAGCAGAGTTATACCTTCTTGATGGATTGTTTCCTTAAGTATTATGAAATGTCATTCTTTGTCTCTTTTTATGGGCTTCATCATAAAATCTATTTTGTCAGAAATAAGGATTGCTACTCCAGCCTTCTTTTCATGTCCCATTTGCTTGATACATATTTTTCCATCCCTTCACTTTCAATCTGTGTCAGTCTTTTGTTCTGTGGTGGGTTCCTTGAAGACAGCATATATGTGGGTCATGTTTTCTTATCCATTCATCTATCCTATGTCTTTTGCTTGGTGCATTTAATCCATTTACATTTAAGGTTATTATTGATTGATACTTATTTATTGCCATTTTTCTACTTTATACCTGTGTTCCTCTCTGTCTGTCTCTGTTTTCTTCATCTTTTTAAAGCAGACCCTTTAGCATTTCTGGCAATGCTGGTTTGGTAGAGATGTATTCTTTTAGTCTTTTTTTGTCTGTGAAACTCCTTACTTCTCTTTCCATTTTGAATAAGATCCTTGCTGGGTAGAGTATTCTTGGTTGCAGGCCTTTGTTTCCCATTTGTTTGAATATTTTTTGCCATTCCCTTCTGGCTTGTATTGTTTTTGTTGAATACTTATTTGATAACCTTATTGGAGCCCCCTTATTTGTCATTTGCTGTTTCTCTGTTGATGCTTTTAGGATCCTCTCTTTCTCTTTGAAATTTGCCATTTTAATTATTATGTGTTTTGGAGTGGGTCTGTTTGGATTCATCCTCATTGAGACCCTATGTGCTTCCTATACTTGAGTAAAGTTTTCACCCATCATGTTACGGGAATTTTCTCTCATTACTTTTTAACAGGTTTTCCATTCCTTGTTTCTCTTGTTCTGGTAATCCTGTGATATGGTTATTACTGTGTTTCATGTTGTCCTGCAGCTCTCTTAAAACCTCTTCATTCTTATTCAGGCTTTTTTTCATTCTATTGCATTGTCTTGGAATATTTTTCTCTGTTGTCTTCCAGCTCCCTGATCCTGATCCTCTGCTTCCTCTAGCCTGCACTTGATTCCTTCTACTGTATTCTTCAGTTCAGAAATTGTGTTCTTCATTTCCTCCTGGCTCTTACTGATAGTTTCTATGTCCTTTTTAATGCTGGTGTAGTTCTCAGTAAGTTCCTTGTAGCTTCCCTGGAGTTCTTCATAGTTCTCCCAGAGTTTTGTGTAGTTTTTTTTGAACTGGCTGAGCTCATTGAGCTTCTCTATCATCATTATTTTGAGATCTATATTTGATAGTTTGCTTGCCTCTGTTTCCTTTAGTGATCTTGCTGGGGATTCCTCCGTTCCTTTTGGTGATGGATTGTTTCCTTTTCTTTCCGTTTTTATGTTTCGTTTTAATCCAATCAGACTGTGATCAGCTGTCAGGCTAAGGAATTGCTAGGCTGAAAGGATTCATTTGGTTGTAATCCTATTGGTCTGTGATCCACTGCCAGGCTTAGATGCAGTTTGGGGTGACAGACTGATTCAGTTGTAAATCAATAAATTAGCTACCAAACTCAGGCCTTGCTAAGCTAGACAGAGAGGTTTAGTTGTAATCCAATGGATTAGCCACCAGCTGAGGTGAAACCTGGTGGGACAGATTCAGATGTAAATCAATGAATCTGTGATCAGCTGCCACTGGGCTAGGCAGCAAGCTCCAATTGTAATCCAGTGAATCTTTGTTTCGCTGCCAGGCTCAGGAGCAGATGTGCTGGACTACAAGATTCAAATGGAATCCAATGAATCTGCAATTAGCTGCCAGGCTCAGTTGTTGCTGGGCTCAACTGAAAGATTGTATTGTACTCCAGTTAATCTGAGATCACTGGCCAGGCTGAGGGGCCACTGGGCTAGACTGAAAGATTCAGTTTTGATCCAATGAGTTTGTGATTAGCCACTAGGCACAGGGGCCACTTGGTGGGACAAACCAACTCCGTTGTGAACCAGTGAATCCATGATCTGCTACCAGGCTCACTTGCCACTTTGTGGGGCTGACTGTCTGATCTAGCTGTAAGTCAGAGAGTTTGTACTCAGCAGCCAGGCCCAGGCACTGCTGGGCAAGAGAAATACCTCTTCAGGTGCCAACTGTTGTGTCTATGCTCAGACAGGGCAGGGTGGGAGAGGTTTATTTAGATGTAAATGAAAGAATTGTAATTAAGGCAACAGGCTCACGCACAGCTGGGCGGGGCAGATTGTTTCCAGTGGGTGGGGTATGAGGACCCTCATATGTAAGCTGCTTTGTGCAGTGCAGTCCCCCTGAGGTGTGGGCGATGAATCAGCACCAGGATCCCTACAGCTGTCTCCCCACTTCTCTCCTCCAAGCCCCCTCTACAAGCTCTCCCCACGCGTCTCCAGACCTCTCTGCCCTCCCTCTGCTGGAGCCCTGGGTAGGTGAGTGCCAATATATTTTCGTAGAGGTCACCCTAGGAGTTCTCTGTCTCCAGCGTTCTTCTAGGCTAGTAAACTCTGTGGCCTTCTACCCTTCTCAGCTGGATGCTGCTCTCCTCTCCACTGTGCTGCTGTAGCTGGGACACCCAGCTGGGGGACCAGAACCCACGCTTCTCAGGTGGAGCCCCCGACTTTGTCCCTTCAGCTGCTGCCTCTGGTGGGGGCCAGCCAGCGCTTTCGCAGCCCTCTCGCATTTCCACGATTCCTACCAGTCACGTTGTAATCAAGCGTACTCTTTTATCCTGTCTGTGGTTATAGGGCTTCTTTTCAGCTGGTGTTCTGTTGGTAATTCCATCTTTTTCTCCAGAAAAGTAATTCAGGATGGGACCTGGGAGGAGATTGGTTAGCTCCACTTACCCCTCCGCCATCTTGCTGGAACTCCCCACTTTTAAGATTCTTTATCTTTAAACTTTGACATTTTAATTATAATGCTCCTTGGCATGATCCTTTTTGGGTTCAACTTGTCCAGGACTTTCTGTGCTCTCTGGACTTTTATGTCTATTTCCTTCACCAAAGCAGACGTTTTTTAAAATTATTTTTTCAAATAAGTTTTCAGTTTCTTGTTCTTCCTCTTCACTTTCTGACACCCCTATGATATTTAAAGTTGCCCCAGGGGTTCCTAATCCTCCTCTTATTTACTTCAATTCTTGTTTCTTTCTGTCCCAGGTGAATGTTTATTTCTTCTTTTGTTCCAAATTGTTGATTTGAATCCCGGCTTCCTTCCCATCACTGTTGGTTCCATGTATATTTTTCTTTATTTTACTTTGTATAATTTTCACTTCTCTATTTTGTGGCTGTACTCCATCATTTCTTTGAGCATCCTGATCACAAGTGTTTTGAACTCTGCATTTGATAAGTTGGCTATCTCCATTTTGCTTAGTTCTTTTTCTGGGTTTTTGTCCTCTTCTTTCATTTGGGCCATATTTATTTGCCCTCTCAATTTGGCAGCTTCCTGTGTTTGTTTCTTATGTATTAGGTAGAGCTGCTTTGACTCCATGTCTTGGTAGCATGACCTAATGTAGTAGATATCCTGTAGAGTCCAGTGGCACAGCCTACCCTGTTATCCAAGCTGGGTACTCCAGGTGTGCCCTTCCTGTGAACTGAATACATTCTCCTTTAGTAGTTGAGCCTTGATTGCTATTGGCAGATCAATGGGAGGGATTGTTCCAGGCCAGTTATTTGCAAGGACTGGCCCTGACCACTGACCACCAACCTCTGCTCTCTGTGGAAGATAAGCTGTGCAGGGGCAGGATGGTGGTGCTCTGATGTGGTCTGTAGTTGTCCACTGGGTGTGCTGGCCCTGGGGTTTCCTGGGCGGTGCAGCCCCAGGGTCAGCCCCACACCTGTGCTTTGCTCACTCTGCCTGACCTATAATGCAGTCTGAGATGGCTGCTCCTTTTGCTGGGCTTGGAGATCCCCAGGTGGAGTCAAGCTGTGACTCTAGGCTGGCTGCTGCTAGTGTTGGGCCTGGGGCTCACTGACACCAGCTGTTGCTTGTTTGATAGGATTTAGGAAGTTATGAAGCATGAGCCAAGATAAGCCATCATAGGAAATAGCAGCTTGGGTGGACAGGTAAGTTGGGTGGGGATCTCTGAGATGGGTCACACAGTGTCAGCCACATTGATGGAGTCTTAGATATGGCACCAGCTTGCAGGGTTTAGAAAAGGGACAGTGACCTCTGCTCACCTTGATGCCAGAGACTGCAGTTTCTCCCTGTATACCAGGGTGCCTTTCAAGTTGCTACCCCAGTGCTGGAGCTCAGAGGGAGTGAGTCTGAGTAGGTGAGTTCATTTGTGAGTTCTTTAAGAAGAACTGCTAGGGGTTCCAGCAGGTTCTTTCATTGACTCAATCCATGTTGGTTTTTGCAATCAGGAGTTATGGGGAGTTATTTTCCTGGCACTGGAACTCTGGGTTAGGAGGCTAGTGTGGGGGGTGGGATTCTTTGCTCCCAAAATATCCCTCCCAAATTTTTATCCACCACCTGTGGGTGTGGGACAGTCAGTTCCACATCTACACCCATTAACCAGTCTGGATGGATGTGATTTCTTTATTTTCTTAGTTGTTATACTTCCGTTCTACTCAATTTTTGACCATTCTGATTGATGGGTGTTCTATATTTTAGTTGTAATTTTGATGTAGTTGTAAGAAGAGGCAAACCATTTCTGCCTATGCTGCCGTCTTGATGGGATCCTCTTAATTTATTTTAAACCTTACCCAAAGGATATGCTTTTTAGAGAAAGAGAGAAAGAAAGGGAATCACCAATCAGATACTTCCTGTATGCACACACCAACAAAGGTATGTATTCAAACCTGCAACCTTTTGCTGTATAGGACGATGCTCCAACCAACTAACTGAGCCACTTGACCAGGCCATAGTCTGCCTAATTTTAATCCCTGATTTTAGGTGAGAACAATTTGAAAATTTAATATATTTGATTTTTGTATTCTCATTTTTAACACTTTATTTCAAAAATTTGTTGAGTAAAATAGACTGGATTTGGTTTATTTATAGTCAGAGTAGTCCAGGTGTTCAGATTCAGAGTGTTTTGAGGTCATTTCTGATGCTTAGGATGTCTGTGATTTAAGATGAGCTTGGTAGTCCTCAGACTACATACCAGTCTAGGTTCTTCAAGATACTTAAGGATAAAGGAACTCATCTCCTTCCCTTGTACACAGGAGAATAACCTGGGCTCAGTCAGGCTTGCTTTAGAGACTTGAGTACGTTGTCATATGATTTGTATATTTTGTCTGCAATATATAGTAAGCTTATTTTAATGTATTTTATTTTAGTTTTGCAGGTAGGTATTTGTATGGTGAAAGGCAACCATACATTGGTGTTTTTGTCCCTTTCTTCCTCCCTCCTTTCCCCCCTAAAAGTAGTGAATAAAATTGAAAAAAAAAATAGCTTTCAAAAAATTAATAATGGCTAACATTTATTGTGGACTTTCTTGTCCTATAAGGTGTATATTCACCTATGAGTTGATTATACCATTTTACAGATTAGAAAACTGAGGCACTGAGAAATGACATCTCTTGCCCAAGGATGCCAATTGTGGAGTTAGAAATTGATTTCAGTTACTCCGCATCCAGAGCCTCTCTTCACTGTCAACTATTAGGATATTCTTTATTGTCAGTTGAATATTTTAACGTGATAAGTAACTTTAACAGGAAGCATATTTAACATACACACTAAACATCTGTGAGTTTAACCTGTAGGATCAGTGGTTTTTCTTTTTTTTCTTAAGTTTCTACTTTGAAGGACAATGTTTATAGTGATAGAATTTACATGTTTTGAAAAGTAGATTTAATATAGTAGTAATCAAAGTATGAACCTCCAGCTGTAATGGTAAAATGACAAAATTTCTTAGTTATTCTGACTTACTGGTCGCAGTGCTGTTATGTTTTAGTCTGTATTAACTATGTGTATGTATGTATTGTATGTATGTACGTGGGTAACTTTGAGGAAGGAAAACATAAGACATGAATCGACAATTGGCTAAAACTTAATGGATTTAGGAGAACATTTTAATTCATTTTTCAGTTGGTGGTTTTTATTTTATTAGATTATTTGTTGATTGTTTTTTTTTACTACTGCTCTGAAGCACTGCTTTGATTATGTTGAATCTGGCTGTCTCTTTAGAACCTTTTAATCACGGTTGTAAAATTATCTTTCAATATTTCTTAGTTTATGCTATTTTATCTATGTAGGATCAACTTTACTAAATTTTTCCTTTTCTAATTATTTTTCCTGTACACTATCCAGTCTAGGACCAAGCATTGCATTGAATTGTCATGTCTTTTTTTAATCTCCTTTGATATGGGCATATTTCCACGGTCTTTGTCTTTTATGACATTGACATTTTTGAAGAATACAGTTCTTTGTCACCCTTATTTATTATTTTTAAAAATGTATTGTTTCTCATTTTGGGTTGCCTTATATTTGCTCATGATTAGATTCAGATTATGTATTTTTTTGAGTTTTGTACATCCGGAGGTACACATTTTCTGCCCTTCATTGGTGATGTTAATTTTGATCACCCAATTAAGGTGTTATCTCACTAATCTATAGTTACTGTTTTTTCTCTTACATGTTGGTGGACACTTTAACATTATGCACATACCCTGCTTTTTTAGTAAAAATTTTACCTGCAATTTAGCGTCCATTCATGATGCTTGCCTGAACCAGTTTTTATTCTATTAAAAAGGACAGTTTAAAAAAAAAAAAAAAAAGACAGTTTTGTAACAGCACTCCTCTACATATTCCAGTTAATGCTTGGTATTTTGCAGTAATTAAGTGCCTTCCTCCCTTATCTACTTAGTATCTATTTATTCATCTATTGATGTATCTATCAATCTTCTTTCAGTGGTTGAAAATTTATTACTATCCTTAACATTTTTGGTGTTCAGACTATCTGAAATTTATCTAGTGGGAGCCCTCACAAGCTTGCTGTTTTGTCTTTATGACAAGCCCCCATCATTTTTTAAAAGCATTTTCTTACTTTTGGCATAAAAATATGTTCTAGGTTCACTTGTACATATTGCCGTTCCTGAGAAGCTCTGGTTCCTTTATATGCCCACATTGTGAATACTCTATGATTGTTAGTCAAATAGTATTTAAAGCATTGGAATAATTTATTTTGGGGCACTAACTTGACATTCTCCCTTTTTATAGTGTGTGAAATACAAATTATAATTCATATTTTCAATTTTGTATGATATATATTTCTCTTTGGGAATCAAAATGGCTATTTAAGTGTAACAAGGCAGTGAGTCTGTGCTTGAGTAATGTTAAAATTGTATATTTGAGTTACTTGCTTTTAGTCAGTTAACTGATACAACTTCCTTTTTTCCTCTGAAATGTTAGGGTTATATTTTAGTGTTTAGTCAGCCTTCTCTTTCATTTGTTTTAGTAGGTGAATATTCTTTTAGAATATTAATTTTTGTGTATATAGGGACACTTTTATCTCCCAAAACAAAATCCCTGTACAAGTACAGTAGAATTACTCCTTCATGGAAATAATAGTTAAATTCAGTGTGTAATGAGAAAAAGCACTTCAGATTAAAATGATCCTTGAGCCCTGGCTGGTGGCATAGTGGATAAGGCGCCAGCAGCCTGCAAACTCAAAGGTTGCTGGTTCGATTCCCAGCCAGGGCACATAACCAGGCTGTAAGCCAGGTCTCCAGCCAACTCTGTAGCTGGAGGCAGGTGAAAGGCAATCATATATTGATGTCTCTCTCCCTCTCTCCCTCTCTGCCTCTCTCCCTTCCCCTCTCTCTAAAAATAATAAATACAATCTTTAAAAAATTTTTCTTTTTAATTATTCTTGAAAATCCCTCAGGAATTTAATACTATTTCATTAACTACAGAACAGTTGTTTTTACCTCTAGTGGAAAGAAATCATTGTTTCTTCAGTTGAGCAACAGATGTAGTTGGCTTGTGATTAAGTGACCTCTTATACTACAAGTTCGTAATTCTAGAATTACACTCAGCACAGTAAGATACAGAGAGGTGCTCACATTATGAGAGGCACATGAACACGGCCACTTTCTGAAGGAACATTCTTCTCCCTTCTAATTTTTTAGGTGACATTCACTTATTGAAGATCTAATAAGTAGAATTGTACCCTTTTTAGGTGGATGTAGTTGAATTTGGAATTTGCCTCAGTTTATACAGTATAATAGTATGACTATTATAGTACAACACATGTGTTAACTAACTGTTTTTATACCAATAGCTTGACATTTATTTTTGGGTATCTTTCCATTTCAGTAGACTTGAACCATTTTAAATGTGTTTACATTGTATTGTAATTTTATTAGTGCTTTCTTAGCATTTAGGCATGTAATTTTTAAAATTATAAACAATAGAGCCCTGGTTGGTAGCACAGTGGATAAGGCACCGTTCTGCGAACCCAAAGGTCGCTGGTTCGATTCCCCAGCCAGGGCATACAACCAGGTTGCAAGCCAGGTCTTCAGCCAAGTCTGTAGCTGGAGGCAGGCAAAAAAGGCAACAATGTATTGATATCTCTCTCCCTGTCTGCCTCACTCCCTTCTCCTCTTTCTGCAAATAGTAAAATAAAATAAACTAGGAAAAATTAAAATAAAATAAAATTTTAACCGGCCTACGAAACCAAAGGTTGCTGGTTTGATTCCCCTGTCAGGACACATAACCAGGTTGCAAGCCAGGTCTCCAGCCAGGTCCATATGTTGCTCTCCCTTTCTTCCTCCCTCCCTACCTTTCTCTCTAAAAAAATAATGAATAAAATCTTAAAAAAAAACATAAAGCTTCAGCTTCTTGAGATATCAATAGTTTTTCACTATTTTGGCTTGGTTTTCACTTGTTTTGGCAGTTTAAAGAAAATTACAGAGAATGGAAGTAAAATTACAAACGTTTGCTCAGTGTCCTTGGATTTTTTGGGAGGGCTCTAATAGGGTTATCGTCTCCATGTCTAGTCTATGAGGAGAGATAATCTGTAGTAAAGCTCTGTATTCACATTTTTCTCTAAGAATTATTATAAGTTATCAGACTAAGTGTATACCGGACTTCTATGTAGAGCTATCTAATTTGTTATAAAAATACCTACATTTTGTATTTATAGCAGGAAATGTGCTTAATTGAATTTCTGTATTTTTTTTGAAGGAAAAAAATTAAAAATAAAGTTATAAACAGTGAATTTATTTATTTTAAATATTTTATTTATTATTTTTAGAGAGGGGAATGGAGAGAGGCAGAAAGGGAGAGAGACATCAATATATGGTTGCCTTTCACTTGCCTCCAGCTGTGGAGCTGGCTGGAGACCTGGCTGGAGACTTGGTTATGTGCCCTGGCTGGGAATCAAACCAGCTACCTTTGGGTTTGAAGGTCTGCACCTTATCCACTTAAAACAGTGCATTTGTATATGCCTCTTATATATTCTTTATTATTTCTTTTGGATACGTTCATAGAAATGAATTGCTTGGTAAAATGGAATGTGTATTTTTAATAGGCTTTAAAATTTTTTAAAATATTTAATCTTGATTGTATTTTTTTACATTACCATTTGTCCCCTTATACTCCCCCACCAAACAGTGAACCACACTGTTGTCCATGTCCCTGAGTCCCTTTAGCTTTTTGCTTAATCTTTTCATCTCATAACCTCTCCTCGACCCACTAGCTGTCATCTTGCCCTCTATCAATGAATCTGTCCCCATTTTTCTTGTTAGTTCAATTTGTTCGTTAGATTAGCACATATGAGTGAAATCATACGGTATTTGTTTTTCTCTGGCTTATTTCACTTAGCGTCATGTTCTCCTGATCCATCCATACTGTTGCAAAGGGTAAAATTTTCTTCTTTTACATGGCAGAGTAGTATTCCATTGTGTAAGTATCCCATAGTTTTATCCATTCATCTACTGATGGACATGGGCTGCTTCCATATCTCAGCGATTGTAAACAATGCTACAATAAACATTTGGGTGTTTATGTTCTTTTTTTTTAAAGATTTTATTTATTATTTTTAGAGAGAGGGGCAGGGAGAGAGGCAGAGGAGAGAGGTGAGACATCAATGTATGGTTGCCTTTCACCTGCCTCCAGCTGCAGAGCTGACTGGAGACTTGACTTGCAACCTGGTTATGTGCCCTGGCTGGGAATCGAACCAGCGACCTTTGGGTTTGCAGGCTGGCACCTGTGCCACCAGCCAGGGCTTGTTTATGTTCTTTAATTATTGTTTTGGGTTTCGTTGGGTATATTTCCACAAGTGGGGTCACTGGGTCAAAAGGCAGATTGATCCATTTGCACAGCAGCTATACTAATTTGCATTCTCACTAATAGTACATGAGGGTTCCATTTTCTCCATATCTTTCCCAAAACTTGTTTGTTGTTTTATAAATAGTAGCCATTCTGACAGCTGTGAGATGGTATCTCATCATGGTTTTAATTTGCATTTCTCTGATTAGTGATGTTAAACATCTTTTCACATGCCTATTGGCCATCTGTTTGTCTTCTTTGGAAGACAAAATATTTGGAGAAGTGTATTTGGTTCTTTCACTCATTTTTTTAATTGGGTTGTTTGGGGTTTTTTTGTTTCTGTTTTTGTGTTGAGTTTTATAAGTACTTTATAATTTGGATAATAAACTCTGATGTATTAGTGAATATGTTCTCTCATTCTTATGCATTGTCTTTTTATTTGTTGATGATTTCCTTTGTTGTGCAAAATCTGTTTAGTGTGACGTAGTCCCTTTTGTTTTGTTTTGTTTCCCTTGCATGGGGAGATATATCCAATGAAAAATTTCTATGAGAAATTTCTGAGCTTCTGCTGCTTATGTTTTCTTCTATGATTTTTATGGCTTTGTGTCTAACATTTAAGGCTTTTATCCATTTTGAATTCTTGTGTGTGGTGTATAGATGTTTCATTTTTTCTGCATGTAACTGTCCAATTTCCTTGACATCATTTATTGAATAAACTGGCTTTAGCCCATTGTATGTGCTTGCTTCCTCTGTTGAATAGTAATTGACTACAAAGGTGTGGGCTTGTTTCTGGGCTCTCTGTTCTGTTCCATTGATCTGTGTCTGTTCATGTGCCAGTACCATGCTCTTTTGATTACAGTGGCCTTATAGTATATAGTTTGATATTAGTTGGTGTGAATGTTCCAACATTGTTGTTCTTTCTCAGGATCGCCGTTAACTGTGTGGGGCCTCTTGTGGTTCCATATTAAGTTTTGAAACATTTCTTCTAGTTCTCAGAAATATGTCATTGGAATCTTGATAGGATTTGCATTGAATCTGTAGATTGCTTTGGGTGATATGGGCATTTTAATGAAGTTAATTCTTCCCATGTACATGGTATGTGCTTACTTGTATCTTCTTTAATTTTTTGCTTGGTGTCTTTAAATATTCCGAGTACAGGTCTTTCATATCCTTGGTTAGGTTTATTACTAGGTATTTTTATTTAAGCAATTGTGAATGGTATTTTCCTAATTTCCCTTTTTGTTATTGGATATTTTCTCTTCTGCTACTTTGCTGAATTTATCAGTTCTAGTAGTTTCTTGGTGGAATATCTGGGATTCTCTTATGATAATACAGTATCATATTATCTGCAAAACAAGGTAGTTTTACTACATACTTTCCAATTTGGATGCCTTATATTCTCTTTGTCTGATTGCCGTACTTAAGACTTCCAGTACTATGTTGAGTAAGAGAGGTGGAAACAGACATCCCTGTCGTATTCCCGATCTTAAGGGGAATACTTGTAGTTTTTGCCCATTGAGTATGATACTGGCAGTGGGTTTGTCATGTATGGCCTTTATGATGTGTAGGTATGTCCCTCTAATTCCATTTTGCTGAGAGTTTTGATCATAAATGGGTATTGGATCTTAAAAGCTTTTCCTGCATCTATTGCTGTGATCATGTGGTTTTTAGCCTTTATTTTGTTTACGTGGTGAATCACCTTTACTGATTTGCAAACGTTGTACCAACCTTGCATCCTGGAATAAATCCCACTTGATCATGGTGTATCATCTTTTTGATGCATTGTTGTGTTCGGTGTACTAATGTTTTGTTGAGGGTTTTAAGCGTCTATGTTCATCAGAGATACTGGCCTATAATTTTTGTTATTCATGGTATATTTATCTGGTTTTGGAATTAGAGTAATGCTGGCCTTGAAAAATGAGTTTGGGAGCCTTCCCTCCTCTTGATTATTTTGAAATAGTTTGAGAAAAAGAGGTGTTAGATTTTCTTGAAATGTTTGGTGAAATTCACCTGTGAAGCTATCCAGTCCAGGACTTTTGTTTGTTGGGAATTTTTTGATTACTGCTTTAATTTCACTAAATAATCTGTCTATTCAGATTCTCTTGATTCTTCCTGATTTACTTTTGGAAGAGTGTATGTTTCTAGGAATTTATCCATCTTGTCCAAGGTTGCCTAGTTTGTTGGCATATGGTTGTCCATAATATTTTTCACAATCCTTTGTATTTCTTTAATGGCAGTTGTTATTTCTCCTCTTTCATTTCTGATTTTATTTATTTGGGTCTTTTTTCTTGTTAAGTTTGGTTCAAGGTTTGTCAGTCTTATTTATCTTTTCAAAGAAGCAGCTCTTGTATTCATTGGTCTTTCGTATCATTTTATTAGACTCTTATTTATGCTCTGATTTTTATTTCCTTCTACACACTGGGCTTTGTTTATTTTCCAATTTCTTTAAGTAGAAAGTTAGATTGTTTATTTGAGCTTTTTCTTTTTCTTTCTTTCTTTCTTTTTTTCTTTTTTTCTTTTTTTTTTTTTTTGAGATGGGCCTGTAATGCTATGAATTTCCCTCTTAGGATTGCTTTTCCAGTGTCCACAGATTTTGGAGTATTGTGTGCTTATTTTCATTTGTTTCAGGGTCTCTTTTGATTTTTTCCTTAGATCAAGGAAGAAATGTTGTTGACCCATTCATTGTTTAATAACATGTTATTTAACTTTCATGCCTTTGTGTGTTATGATTGATTTCTAGTTTCATAGCATTGTTCATAGTTTCAAGCATAGGATGCTTGATATGATTTTGATCTTCAAAACAAGCTTTGAGACTTGTTTGGTGCCTAACATATGGTCTCTCCTAGAAAATGTTCCATGTGCACTTGAAAAGTATGTATATTCTGCTGATTCGGGGTGAAATGCTCTGAAGATTATAAATTAACTCTATTTGATCTACTGTATTGTTTAAGGCTGCTGTCTCCTTGTTAATTTTTTTGGCCTGGAATATGTATCCATTGAAGTGATTGAGGTGTTAAAATCCTTGACTATAACTGTATTTCTGTCTGTCTCTCCCTTTATGCGCATCAATATTTACATATTTAGGAGCTCCCATGTTAGGTGCATAGACGTTTACTAGGGTTATGTCCTTTTGTTGGATTGTTTCTTTATCATTCCTTAGTGTCTTTTGTGTCTTACAGTTGCTTTGGTTTTAAAGTGTTTTGTCAGACGTAAGTACTGCTAAGTGTATGGGTGTTTATATTGTTATTTTCCATTTGCATGAAATATTTTTTTCCATCTCTTTTATTCTTTGTGTATCTTTTGATCTGAGATGAGTCTTTTGGAGGCAGCATATAATATGGGCCTTATTTTTTAATCCATTCATCTACCCTGTATCTTTTGGTTGTGGTGTTTAAGCCGTTTACATTTAAGGTGATTATTGATAGGTAAGGTATGTAGTGCCATGTTGTTAGACTTGTTTTCTTCTTTCTTTTTCTACTTAAAAAAGCAAACCCTTTTAACAATTACAATACTGGTTTGGTGTTTACAAACTCCTTTAGCTTTTTCTTGTCTCAGAAGCTCCTTTTATTTTTTACAATATTCCTTTTATTTTAAATGGTAGCCATGTTGGGTTAAGTTGCCTTGGTTTTAGGTTCTTGCTTTTCAATACCTTGGATATTCACACCATTCTCTTCTGGCCTGAAATGTTTCAGTTGAGTATCCAGTGCTAGTCTGATTGGTGGTCCCTTGTCTGTAACTAACTACCTGCTTTTGTCTTGCTGCTTTTAGGATTCTCTTTTTGTCTTTAAGCTTTATCATTTTAATTATGATGTATCTTGGTGTAGATCTCTTTGGGTCCAATTAGTTTGGGACTTTCTGAGCTTCCTAAACTTGTGTGTTTTTCCTTCACCAGATTACGGAAGTTTTTGGTCTTTACTTCTTCAACTGGGTTCTTGATCCCTTGTACACTCTCATTTTCTGGTATTCCCATGATGTTGATATTGTTACACTTCATGTTGTCTAAAATGTTTCTTAAGCTTAAGGTCTCCTTATTTTTTAAAATTCTTTTTTTCCTTTTTGCTGTTCTGAGTGTTTTTTTCTGCCTTGTTTGTAAATCAGTGATTCTGTCCTCTGCTTCATCTAGCCTCCTGTTTATTCCTTCTGGTGTATTATTTATCTCATCTATTGCTTTCTTTATTTCTGATGGTCCTTTTTTAAAAGGTTTCTGTATCTCTTTCATGCTGTTGAGTATCCTTATAATCATTAAACGATCTGCTTTCATTTCACCTAGTTCTTCTGGAGAATTCTCTTGTTCTTTCATTTAGGGTCAGTTAAACTAATCAGTTGTTAATCTAATCAAGCTGTAAACAGCAGCTTAAGATCCTCAGGTTAGAGCAGAATAGTTCACACATCCCTGTAGACTGATGCCACTTGGAGCACAGTGCTCTGCCTGAGAAAGACCCCTTCTGCAATATAGGGGATGGATGACTCAGCACAGGCATCCTGGTGCATTGGCCCTTTAAGAAGCTCTCTGGTCTCCAGCAGATGTCTCTCTGCAGACAGAAACCCTGCTGCTTTTCACAGCTGTCACGTTATCTGGGTTCCTTTCTGGCTCAGGTGCTGTAGGCTAGGGAGCCCAGCTTGGGGTTTAGACCCCACATTTTTCAGGGGAACTCCCTAGCTCATGGGTGGCAAACACAGGGCCAGTGGGCTGAATCCGGTCCTCCACCTTGTTTTTTCCAACTGGCACCTTGGGCACCTTATTTCTACCCAGCTCGCTTAACTTTTAAGGCGTAGTTACGTTTGTCCCTTTGAAGGCAACCATGAGGTTGATGTGGCCCCTGGTGAAAATGAGTTTGACACCCCTGCCCTAACTGCTGAAATATCCATCCGGAACTTAAGCTTCCTCCCATGGGAGTCCAGCCCACCCTCTTGTGACACCTCACTTGCGACACCTTACCCTTTCCCAGTCATGTGTGGCGAACTGCTTCTCTCTGTCCTTGGTTATAAGGCTTCTCTCCAACTGGCGTTTAGTTAGTAATTCAGGATGATTTCTCTACAATTTAAATGTAATTCCAGATTAGTCCCGGGAGGGAGATTAGTGTATCTTCCATTTATCCTCTGCTATGTTGGATCTTTTAATAGGCTTTTGATATACAGGGTGCATGCAATACATTTTTTTCAGTAGTTTTAGGTTTACAAAAAATGGAGCGGAAAGTACAGGGTTTCCATGTCATCTTGCCCCTCTCATTTAATGTTATTAATAAGATTATTAACACCTTATAATAGTGTGGTATATTTGTTACAGTTGATAAGCCATTGTTAATATATTGTTATTTTCTTGGTCTGTGTGGCTAAGCTATTTGGAGCGTCATTTTGTAACTGAAAGGTTGTGGGGTTTGAATCCTAGTCAGGGCACATACCTCGGTTGCAGGTCCAATCTCTCATGTGGGCGAATGCAGGTGGCAATTAATCAATGCTTCTCTCTCATACATCAGTTTTTCTCTCCTTAAAGCAGTGAAAAAGTGTCATACGGTAAGGATAAAAAATTTTAAATATGTTGTTGACTGTAGAGTTAATTTTTTTACATTAGGGTTTACTCATTGTGTTATATATTGATAAACTTGAAATACACCTTTGTTGCTCTGATAAATATATTCAATATTATATCATACAGGATAGTTTTACTGCTGTAAAACTCTCTCATGCTCCCACCTGTTCATTACTTTCTCCTTTACCCAGAACCCCTGGGAGCTGAGGATCTCCATGTCTTTTTATGGATTGATAGCTAATACCATTTTTTAGAAAAGACTTTATTGTCCTGACCGGTGTGGCTCAGTTGGTTGTCCTGCAAAGTGAAAGGTTGCTGGCTTGATTCCCAGTTAGGGCACATGCTTGGATTTTGGGCCAGGTCCCCATATGAGGTGTGTGTGGGAGGCAGCTAATTGATGTTTCTCTGTCTTTCTCCCTTTTTCTCTCTAAAAATAAATACATAAAATCTTTTAAAAACAAAAAGACTTTAAAGAGCAATTTTAGGTTCATAGCAAAATTGAGAGATCGGTACAGAGATCTCTCATACATTGGGTTGGCAAAAAAAATTGCTGTGTTTTTTCTGTATAGTGGTTCTAGCTTAGTTAGTGCTTAGTCTTTAACTTCATTTGAAACCATTTTGTTAGATTGTATTGTGACCACTGTCACATCAGTGTGCATTTAAAAAATCAGAGACATGAAAAAAGAAAAGCAGAATGATGGTGACTGGGAGTGTGGAATAGGGTAAGGGTTTAGTGGAGGAGCCAATGTGAAAGACAGTGAGGTGGGAATTGACTGTGCGAGGGGGGGTGGGGAGGATGGGGCAGGGGAGAGCAGTGGGGGAAAAAATGAAACAATTGTATTACAACAATAATAAACAACAAATTAGGAAATAAATAAAAATAAACATTAAAATTGGTGAATTTTTGTACAGCCAGTTTAATATTGAAAATTGAAGAAAATATGCAACATTTTGAAAGTATTATGCTTAATTATTTCAAGAAAGGTAAGAACAACTGAAATGTAAGAAGAGATTTGTGCCAGGGCAACATAATCAGGTTGCAAGCCAGGTCTCCAGCCAGCTCTGTAGCTGGAGGCAGGTGAAAAGCAACCGTACATTGCTATCTCTATCTCTATCGCTGTCTCTGCCTCTCTCCCTTCCCCTCTCCTTGAAAAATAAATAAAATCTTTAAAAAAAAAAGAAAAAAAAAGAGATTTGTGCAGTATATGGAGAAGGTGCTGTGACTGATCAAACGTGTCAAAAGTAGTTTGTGAAGTTTCTTGGTACTGTTGACATTTTGAGTAAGTAATTCTTTGCTATGGGGTTGTTTTATGTATTGGAAGATGTTTAGCAGCACCCCAGGCCTCTGTTCACTAGAGGCAAATAGCAGGAAATAGCCGACATACTCAAAATATCCAAATCAGTAGTTATTGGTGAAAATGAAAAATATGTCTCTTATTTTACAGAAAAAATCTAACAGACTTTTTGGCTCACCTAATACTTCTACCTCCACACATACCCAGCCCCCTTCATTATCAGCATCCCTCATCAGAAGGTACATTCATGACAGTTGATAAACTTACATGGGCACATCATTATTACACAAAGCCTTTACTTTATCTTAATGTTCAGTCTTGGTGTTGTGTATTTTATAGGTTTTGACAAATGTATAATGACACATATCTACCAATATAGTATCACACAGAATAGTTTCACTGTACTTTGCCTTGCCTGTTTATCCCTCTCCTATCTCTAACCCCTGATAGTCACTCATCTTTTTTATTGTCTTCATAGTTTCATCTTTTTAAGAATGTCATATAGTTGGGATTACACAGCATATAATCTCTTCAGATTGGTTCTTTTACTTGGTAATAATACATGTAAATTTCATCTACATCCTTTTATAGCTTGATACCTCTTTTCTTTTTCTTTTCTATCCTTCCTTCCATCCCCTTCTTCTCCCTCTCCCCTTCTTCTCCTTCTCCCCTACTCCTCCCCCTCCCCTCCCTCTTCCTCTCCTCTCCCCTTCCCTCCCTCCTTTCCATCCCTTCCCCTCCTCTTTTTTTTTTTTTTTTAAAGATTATCTGGGTATACCACAGTTTGTTTATCTGTTCACTCACTGAAGTACATCTGGGTTGTTTCCAAGTTTTGGCAGTTATGGATGAAGCTACTACAAACATCTTTGTATGTATTTTTGTTTGGACATTTAAGTTTTCAACTCATTTGGGTAAATACTAAGGAGACAGTTGTTGGGTTGTATGGTAAGAGTATGTGAGTATGTTTATCTTTGTAACAAACTGTCTTCCAAAGTTTTTTGTGCCATTTTGCATTCCTACTGGCAATGATGGGAGTTCCTGATTTTCCGTATCCTTGCATTTGGTGGTGTCCATGTTCTGTATTTTTGCCATGCTAATAGATATATAGTGGTATCTCATTATTTTAACATGCACTTCCCTGATGACAAGTTCAGCATTTTTCATGCGTTTATTATCATCTGTGTAGCTTTTTTAAAAAAATTAATTTATTGTTGTGGTATCACAGTTGTCAGCCATGTGTGTATCTTTTTTATTGAGGTGTCTGTTAGGGTCTTAATATTTTTTCCATTAAATCAAATTATTTTAACATAGATTAAAGATGTTGCCTGTATTATGTTAAATCTTTACACATTCTTTAGTCTGCATAAACTTCATACTCTGATCCTGAGTTAGTACTGCCTTTATTTCATTACTTTGAGAATGTTTCATGGTTTGTTAGTTTCTCCATTCAGGGTAATGTTAGTTGTCACTTAACACTGGAAAACTTTTTCTTTTGCCCTGTTGGAGGATATTTCTGGAATTCTGTACTTCCCTCCCTCCTAGTGTTCGCAAACTTTAAATTCTAGCAAGAAAACAAAGGTGAATGAAAACATTTTACTTCAAAATAAATTTTACTTAGATTTGGAGAATTGAGGGATATGTGATCTGAGAGATTAAAAAAATTTTTTTTAATAGGATTGATTTTCCTTTGTCCATAGGCTAATTGCTTGTGTTTATACGTAACTTTTTTTTTAAGATTTAAAAATTTTTAAATTATTTTTAGAGAGGGTGAAAAGGAGAGAGGCCGAGATGGTTGCCTTTCACCTGCATCCAGCTACAGACCTGGCAAGAGACCTGGATTGCAACCTGTTTATGTGCCCTGGCTGGGAATCGAACCAGTGACCTTTGGGTTTGCAGGCTGTTGCCTTATCCACTGTGCCACCAGCCAGGGCTTAGTCATGCTTAATTTTGAGCATGTTTTTCTGTTGTAGCTTGGTAACTTGATAATTTAGATCTTTGTTTAAGAACTGCACTTGTGGGAAGGATAAAACTGCTTCAGTAGGCTCAACTAAATGTTTTCAGTTGTATTAACTAAAGGGTAGTTTTTCTTCAATACGTTTTCTAGCATTTCTGCATTTTCTTGTTTTCTCTTCATGCTTGCTTTACTGCAATATTTTCAAAGGAAATATTTTTTTTCCAGGGTAGTAAATAAAAATATAATCAGTTATTATAATTCTGTATCTGGGTAAGCTGTATTGATTTTCAGATGAGTATGAAATTACACCTGTCTGCTAAATGGCAATCATTTTGACTACACCTGTATTCTGCCATTTAATTTTCATATTTAATATTTAAGTTTACAGTTAAATGTTTATTGAAGGACCGTCATTTTACATGGGTTAGTAATTTTGGCAATTCCTAATAAAACAGCACTGAGAGATGTGACTATTAAAATATTATTTTGGGCCTTGGCTGGTGGCACGTGAAGGTCGCTGGTTCGATTCCCCAGCCAGGGCACATAACCAGGTTGCAAGACAGGTCTCCAGCCAGATCAGTGGCTGGAGGAAGGTGAAAGGCAACCATACATTGATATCTCTCTCCCTCTCTGCCTCTCTCCCTTCCCCTCTCTCTAAAAATAATAAAATCTTAAAAAAATTTTTTTTAATGTTATTCTGTTGTTTTGCTGTGGTTTAATTTTATAGTATTGTATTTTGATGTAAGTGTGAATAGCCCTTGTTATTGACATTGGATATTGAAACATGTAAAATGACTAATATAAGCCAGAATTGAGACATTTCCATTTTCTATTGAAGTAGTTAATGACTCATGTATGCAGAATTTACAATAATATTAGTTGCTCTCTATTAGGAATTTGTTGTGTGCCATTGTGCACTTTACATGTATTGCACTCTGTCCTTATAATAGTAATAATTCAGAATGATAAGAGACATGTTATCAGAGGTTAAGTAATTTGCCTAAATATGTAGCCAATTGGTGAAAGAGTAGGGACTTGAACTCAGCACTGACTTCGAAGTGTAAAAAGCCTTTGACTTTTACACTGTGCCTTGAAGGTATGCTTATGTACTAAAATAAAATATTTTCACTGTGTAAGTATATTATAAGATTGAACTTATTTTACTAATCTAGAATTAAAATTTTTGCTTTTGGGTTACGTTGTTATAACAATGCATAGTTTTACTAGAAAATACTTTTTTTTTCTTTCCTCACCTCTAGATATTCAAGAATTTTATGAAGTGACCTTACTGGATAATCCAAAATGTCTAGATCGTTCAAAGCAGTCTGAACCAATACAACCTGTGAATACTTGGGAAATTTCCAGCCTTCCAAGTACTACTGTGACTTCAGAAACACTGCCAAACAGCCTTAGTCCTAATGTAGAGGTGAGATGAAAGTATTTTTCCTTAACCTGTTTTTAATGATCACTTTATTGGGGTCACTAAGTTTTTTCATTTTATTAAAATGGATATTTTATGGAAATATCATTTATAATGGAATAAATAGGATGGTATTAAAAGCATTTTTGAGAAGTTTATAATCTCTGGTGCCCCTGTCTTAAAAATGTTGTGTTTGGTTTGAGGTCTGAAATACTTGCTTTATAATTAAAAAAATATTTTGCATGATAGATTTCAATGATGCTTTGTGTGGTAATTAGATAGAAACTATACTTGAAATAGGGTTTTGCTCTGGTAGTCTTTCTTAGAAATGGAATACGGTTTCGTAGTCCTGAGCAGTTTAGTTGCTACATTTATTCCAAGGATTCTGTTTCTTGGTCTGAAGGATTGCATTATTAAAACTCACTAGAGAGTGATTAGTAAATCTAAAGGTCAACATTGGTTTCTGTAAAACTGTTTATGTGTTGAGTTTTCATAACCATTTTTACAATCTTTTGTTACATACTATTGTGGGTAGAGTTAGATATGATAATAGAGATATGAAGTATTTTGTAATGAAGATTCTGTCTAAGAAATATTAGTCATTTGAAGGTGATTGTCTGGGTGTGATTCTAGTCCTTTCTAGTAATAATACCAAAGTGCCTGGAAAATTGAATCAGCTTATGTTTGGTGAGTAATAAATTAGGGACAAGTAGTGGTAGACAGCAGTCAGGTAGCCCTTTGGTAATGAAAGACAGTTTTTCAGTTTCTCATTTTCATTAAGTAACAGAACAGAATTGTAGAGCAAGAAAAATCAGAAAACATTTGATCCCTCTCCTCCATTTTAAAGATGAGGAAACTAAGATCCAGAAGAAAATAAATTACTTGGTAGTTAGTTAGTTTGGGAAAGTGTACCTTTGGATTTCAGATCTCTTAAAACCTAATTCATAGTTTTCTTTACCAATCCTGATATGTACTTATATTTCTTTAATTCTAGTTAGTATATTCTATGTATCCTATTTCCATCTTTTAGTTTATTTTTCATCACTTTCTCTTGGTTAATTTCGGTTTCCATTCGCTTTAGTTGCTAGGTCATTTGTGCTTATGACAGTCCGTTTCAAATAGATTTTTTAAATGTTTATCAGTAATACAGTTTCTATTTTACATTTAATGGTGGTTGTAGATTAAAAAATGCTTATGTTTAATTTTAAGAGAATTGACTTACTCATTTCTTTACTAATTTTTTTCTAATATCTGATTTATGTAGTTGAGGTATGATTATAAAACAGAGTTCTTATGGTCAGTTTGTCTATTTTTAGGTAATGGCTGGCTCACTGTAACCAGTAAAAGCAAATTTTTATTAAGGCTAAGTGAACAGTTCTAAAAGCAATTAGTGGGTGTTTATTTGGTCCTGTTTGAAATGTCCACAGAGACATGTGATCCACATGTACCTTTGTTTCTTCTATTTCTTCTGTTGTAGTGAAATTAATACCATTATTTTTAAAGTGATATGATTATATCCCCCTTTTTTTTTTTAAGATTTTATTTTTATTTCATTATTTTTAGGAAGAGGGGAAGGGGGAGAGGCAGAGAGGGAGAGAGACATCAATGTATGGTTGCTTTTCACCTGCCTCCAGCCACAGACCTGGCTGAAGAACTGGTTTGCAACCTTGTTATGTGCCCTGGCTGGGGAATCGAACCTGCTATCTTTGGGTTCACAGGCCGGCGCCTTATCCACTGTGCTACCAGCCAGGGCTATATCCCATTTTTATATAACTTATTTTTGTTTTTGGTTTGTGTGTCCTTTGAACATACACCTAGGGATATGTTTAGAAAAAGAATAGCTTAGTATTAATGGCTTCTGGGTAATAAGTATTTTTTTCTTATTTATACTTTATTTAAAAAAATAAATATCGTCATTTTATAAAAGCAAACCTAATTCTGAAGTAAGTGTGTTACGTTTAGAGATTTTAAGGAAGAGTATTTGAAAGGAAGCATGATGCAAATAGGGGAAGAAATTACCTAATCTAATGAGAATTTCCAACAGAAAAGAATGCACTATCCTGTCTTAGTCATTTCAGGATGCTATAACAATACCATGGACTGAGGAGCTTATAAACAACATAGATTTATTTTATAAGTTCTGGAGGCTGGGAAATCCAAGATCAACTCATTAGCAAATTCATTGTCTAGGGAGAGCCCACCTCTTGTTTCATAGCTGGCCAGCCATCTTTTTCCTGTGTCCTCACATTGCATAAGGGGTTAGGGAGCATTCTGGGCTCTCTTATAAGGATATTAATCCCATTCATGAAGGCACCACCCTTGTTACCTGAGCACTTCCCAAAGACTCCGCCTCATACATAATACCATTGCATTGGGGTTTAGAATTTCAACATTTGAAGTTTGGGGGACACTTAAAATCAGTCTATGCAGTCTTATTGCCGTCAATACAGTACATTTCATGTAGATTTTGGCCTTCTCTGCCCAGTGTTCTGTTTCCCTCTAGTGATCCCCTCCCCATATTTCATGTCTTCAGATTATGCATATCAATTCTTTGGTTTTTCCATTTTCATTACTAGTCTTAACATCCTTCTGTTTATTTTGTACCCACCAATTACGCTTCTTAATCCCTGTATCTTTTCCCCCATTCTCCCCTTTCCTCTCCCTACTGATAACCTTCCGTATGTTCATATAATAATGGCTTGGTGATGATGAACTCCTTTAGCTTTACCTTGTCCGGGAAGCATTTTATCTGTCCTTCCATTCTAAATGATAGCTTTGCTGGATAGAGTAATCTTGGTTGTAGGCACTTGCTTTTCATAACTTAGAATATTTCTTGCCTGTAAGATTTCTTTTGCGAAATAAGCTAATAGTCTTATTAATCCTTTGTAGGTAACTCTGCTTTTCTCTTGCTGCTTTTGAGATTTTCTCTATCTTTTAACCTTGGCATTTTTGTTATGATGTGTGTTGGTGTGATCCCCTTGGGGTCTAGTTTGTTTGAAACTCTGTGCTTCCTGGACTTGTATGTCTATTTCATTAACCAAATTTGGGAATTTTTATTCATTATTTTTTCAAGTAAGTTTCCAGTTTCTTACTCTTCCCCTTCTCCTTCTGGCATCCCTGTGATTTGGATGTTGGCACTTTTGGAAATGACTCAGAGTTGATGTTTTCTCCTGTGTGTGTGTGTGCGCGCTTTACTTTTATTTTATTATTGTTGTGTTACATTTATCCCATTTTCCCCCCAGTGCTCTCCCCTACCCCACCATTCCCCATCCCCCCTCCCACAGTCAGTATCACATGTTGTCCATGTCCATGGGTCATCCATCTAGTTCCTTGACTAAACGCTTCCCTTTCTTGCTTCTTTCTCCCCTCCGTCCTCCCGTCCACACACTGAAGGTCTGTTCTTTGTCTCTGGTCTGTTCTTTGTTCCATGTCTCTGGTCCTGTTTTGCTTGCTTGTTTGGGTGAGATCATATGATATTTGTCTTTTGCTGACTGGCTTACTTTACTAAGCATAATACTCTTCAGTTCCATCCATGTTGTCACAAAAGGTAGGAGTTTCTTCTTTCTTTCTGCTGTTGTAGTAGTCCATTGTGTGAATGTGCCAGAGTTCATCCACTGATGGGCATTCAGGTTGTTTCCAGCACTTGGCTATTGTCAATAGCGTTGCTATGAACATAGGTTCTTCTGAACTGGTGTTTTGGGGTCCTTCAGGTATAATCCTAGCAGTGGAATTGCTGAATCAAAAGGCAGTTCCATTTTTTGGTTTTTGAGGAAATTCCTTAATGTTTTCCATAATGGCTGCACCAGTCTGCATTTCCACCACCAGTGCACTAGGGTTCCCTTTTCTCCACATTCCCTCCAACACTTGTTTGTTGATTTGTTGTTGAAGGCTGTTCTGACAGGTGTGAGGTGATATCTCATTGTGGTTTTAACTTGCATCTCTCTGATGGCTAGTGATGTTGAGCATTCTTTCATATGTCTATGAGCCCTTTGCATGTCTTCAGTGAATTGCCCTTTGCCCGTTTTTTAATTGGACTGTAGTACCCCTGGCATTGAGTTGTATAAGTTCTTTATGTATTTTGGAGATCAAACCCTTGTCTGAAGTATCATTGGCAAATATGTTTTCCCATAAAGTTGAATCCCTTTTAATTTTGCTAATGTTTTCTTTAGTTTAACAGAAACTTTTCAATTTGATATAGTCCCATTCGTTTATTTGTCCCTTTATTTCCTTTGCCCTTGGAGAAGTATCAGTGAAAATATTGCTGCATTCTGATTTCTGAATTTTACTTTCTATGTTTTCCTCCAGGACTTTTATGGTGTCACAGCCTATGTTTAAGTCTTTTATCCATCTTGAGTTTATTCTGGTGTATGGTGTAAGTTGGTGATCTAGTTTTATTTTTTTTGCATGTCCTTGTTCAGGTTGCCCAACAACACTTGTTGAAGAGGGTATTTTCACTCCATTTTATTTTATTTTATTTTATTTTATTTTATTTTATTTATTTTGCGTCTTCTGTTTTTAAAAAATCTTATTGTTGTTGTATTACATCCATCCCCTTTTTGCTCCCCTCTGTCCCCCTCCCCACCCACCCATTCCCCCCAGTGTCAATCCCACCTGTTGTCCATGTCCATGGTTCCTTTATACTAGGTTCTTGTCTAAGCTGCTCCCCTTCTTTGCCTCTACCTCTCCCTCCCCCCTACCCTGTTCCCCTGACCACTGAAGGCCTATTCCTTGTATTCATATACTTGGTTCTGTTTTGCTTGTTGTTAGTTTTGTTCATTATTCACTCTATTTTATGTTCCTTCCCCCTCTGTCAAATATTAATTGGCCATAGAATTCTGGGTTTATTTCTGTGCTCTATTTTGTTTCATTGATCTATATGAATGTTCTTATGCCAGTACCAGATTATTTTGATTACAGTGGCCTTGTAGTGTAGTTTGATATCCTGTATTTTGATTCCTCCTACTTTGCTCTTTTTTCTCAAGATTGCTGTGGCTGTTTGTGGGCATTTTTGGCTCCATGTACATTTTTGAAGTATATTTTCTAGGTATGTGAAATACGTCATTTGTATTTTAATTGGGATTGCATTGAATTTGCAGATTGCTTTAGGTAGTATTGACATTTTAATGATCTTAATTCTTTCCATCCATGCACATGGTATATGCTTCCATTTATTTGTATGTTCCTTAATTTCTTTGTTTAGTGTTCTGTAGTTTTCTGAGTACAAGTCTTTTATCCCCTTGGTTAAGTTTATTCTTAAGTACTTTATTTTTTTTTTGTTGCTATGGTAAATGGGATTTGTTTTCTAGCTCCTGTCTCTGATGTTTCATTATTGGCATACAAAAATGCTTTTGATTTCTGAATATTGACTTTATATCCAGCTATTTTGCTGTATTTGCCTTTTAGGTCAAGTAAGTTTTTGGTGGAGTCTTTGTATGTACACTATCATGTCATCTGCAGTGATGACAGTTTGACTTCCTCCTTTCCAATTTGGGTGCGTTTGATTTCTTTTTCTTGTCTGATCACTATGGCTAGGACTTCCAAAATGATATTGAACAGAAGTGGAGAAAGTGGACAGCCTTGTCTCATTCCTGATCTTAGGGGGAAAGCTTTTAGTTTTTGCCCTTTGAGTATGATGTTGATTTCAGGTTTCTCATATATGTTGGTTTCTAGTTTTAAGTTATTGTGACCTGAGAAGATGCCTGGTACGATTTAAGTTTTCTTGTATTTGTGGAGGCTTGTCTTGTGTCCTACCGTGTAGCCTATCTTTGAGAAAGTTCCATGTGCATTTGAAAAGAATGTGTGTTTTGTTTCTTTGGGATGTAAAATTCTGTATATATCAGTTAAGTCCATTTCCTCTAGAGTATTGTTCAGTGCCACAATATCCTTGGTGGGTTTTTTTTGTTTTTGTTTTTTTTTTTTTGGCTTGGAAGATCTGTCAGTGTGTTGCTGTCCATTGCTTTCTTGAAGTCCTCCAAGATTTTCCTATGTATTTGGGTGCTCCTGTGTTGGGTGCATATATGTTTACAAGGGCTATATATTCCTGATGGATTATTCCCTGAACTATTATGAAATGTCCTTATTTGTCTCATTTTCTGGCCTTCATTGTAATATCTGTTTTGTCTGAAATAAGTATTGCTACCCCAGTTTTTTCCCATGTCCATTTGCTTAAAATATATTTTTCCTTCCATTCACTTTCAGTCTGTGTTGATATTTTGTCCTGAGGTGGTTCTGTTGTAGATGGCATACATATGGGTCATGTTTTCTTATCCATTCAGTTACCCTATGTCTTTTGATTGGAGCATTTAATCCATTTATGCTTAAGATTATTATTGACAGATCTTATTCATTGACATTTCCCTGCCTGTTTACCTTTGTTCCTTTTTGTTTCTCTTTCTTCATCTTATTAAAGCAGACACTTTAGCATCCCTTGCAATGCTGGTTTGGTAATGTGTTCTTTTAGCCTTCTTTTGTCTGGGAAACACCTTATGTCACCTTACATTTTGGATGAGAACCTTGCTGGGTAGAGTACTCTTGGATGCAGGCCTTTGTTTTTCATTACTTGGAATATTTTTTGCCATTTCCTTCAGGCTTTATGTTTGTGTTGAGAAATCATTTGATAACCTCATTGAAGCCCCATTATATGTTAGGGAGGTAGCCATAACTGCCATTTATTGATCACCTAACAGGATTGGCATTATTTTAAGTGCTATGCATGTGTTATTTTATTTAATCCTTAACAACAGTCCCAGGAGACTGTTCAGGGTAAAGGCCTACTGCATCTGTCTGAGGTGTATCCTGTTAGGGATGAAATAAAATTACGTCTTATAACCATCAGTAATAGTAATAAAAATAATGATGCTTATTTAGTATGTGATAGGTACTAAGTGATATATATGTGTTAACTCTTTCTCATCACCCTTATAGTATGACTTGGTTTAGTATGCAAGTTGCTGATGCAGCCCATGATATTGTTAGAATTAGGGGTGGAGGATAAGAAGCAAATGGGAACAGTTCAGTTGTTTTAATCTGAGGTTATTCGTAATGTCTGTAGAATCTGAGAAAACCTTGTGGACTTTGAGAAATTATAGGTAATATTCTTCCTTATTATACATTTTAACAGTGGAGTGTTAAAACAAGCTTATGAGACTAAAAGCCATTTATATACCTGTGTTTCCCCCCATCAGCCTATCTGACTTGACTCTATTTGCAATCATCTTGAGGACAGTATAGTGAATTCACAAAGTTAGGCTACTTCTGGGTTAAAAATGAAGGTTTCTTGAGTTTGAAATGGTACCTAGTTATAATTATCTTTTTGTAGTATTGGTATTATTATTTTTTTTGTGAAGGACTTTGGTGAAATAGATTCAGTAAGGCACTAAAGTTAACCTCTGGCTTCTTTGGTAAAATGTTATAATTATTTTTTAGTAAAGCGAGAATAGGTACCTTTTAATATATTTAATAATATTTAATAATAATTTAAGTTATTGCATTTTGTTCTTTCATCACCCCTTCTCAAAATTACCACATGAACTCTTGCTGGTGTGGCTCAGTGGATGGGTGCTGGCCTGGGAACCCAAAGGTTGCTGGTTTGATTCCCAGACAGGGCACATAACCAGGTTGCAAGCCAGGTCTCAAGCCAGGTCTCCAGCCAGGTCTGTAGCTGGAGGCAGGTGAAAGGCAACCATACATTGATGTCTCTGTCTTTCTCTGTCCCTCTTTCTTCTTCTCTCTCTAAAAATAATAAAATCTAAAAAAGAAATACCACATGGAACATTCTGTTCATTTCTGCCTGAGAAAGTCATTAATTTGCAAGCTGCAGTTATTGAAATGGTATAGTGGAAGAAATGTTTGCTTGGATCTCTCTCACTCTGTGTGTGTGTGTGTGTGTGTGTGTGTGTGTGTGTGGTAATTGTCTTTTGAATATCCAAATTGTAGCAAACAAGGAGAAGCTGATTTAAATTTATATTGGGAAACCTCTTTGTGGAGCATTTCATCAGATGACTCATATTTTGAAAAGAGGGATTAAGGAAATAGTATTTGAAGCAACATTGAACTGTTGTGGAATAAATCTTGACATCTTCCACAGTGTTTTGTGGAATAATTTTAAGTTCTTCAGATACAGATTACATAAGATTGTAGGGCATGTGGCACATTCTGGTTTCTTATATTACAAATAGTAGAAAAATTGCTATCTCTAAGAATGGGTCCTGGAGAGATCTTGTCACAGTTATAACTTTCATCTGTAATTTTCATCTCACAACTTCATTTTAATTTTTATTTCTAATTTTTTATTCATATAGGCAACTTAGAATAATTTGCAATAAACTGCTTTATGTATGAAATGGTATAATGGTAGAGTAATGGATTGCCTGTGTGTTGTAACCACAAAGATAAGATACAGAGTGCTTTCCTACGTTTCATTGTTAGTGACAGAATATAAGAGACTTTTAAAATTCTTACTGTATTTTTAAAATAAAGTGTAACCATTGTTATATATTTGAAAACAAGCTATTTAAATCCATATGATGCTTAGTTTATATTCTAGGTAGTATTTTGGAATGTGTTTCAGGTAGCTAAAAATAGTGTAATGAATGGATATTTTTTCCCCTAAGGTTTACAGGTATCTTTTCTCCCCAAAGTCAAGCTTTAGAAGGCATTGACTATATTTAACTGTTGTAAATATATTCTCAGATTCTGCCCCTCTGTTTCCTTTCCCAACATGTCACACTGTTTGAAAGTATAATTTAATTTTTAGAGCATTTTCTGGCCTCTTTCATCTATTGAAGATAAATTTTTTTAAGAAGTAAAAAAGTTTTAATTGTGTTGACTCTGAAAAGATGTTGATTTGGACTTAAGCTGGCTAAACTTGTAAAAGTACATAAAGTTACTTGTTTTAAAAGTCTGCCTAGCTCACTGTTCTCAAAGCACAGCATGCTTCTTCACCTAATCTCTTAAGATTTTATGTTTTATTTTTTATTTTTAAGTTATTTTTGAGCACCAGTTGTGGACATTGTGATTGTGTAACATTCAGTATGCTTACATTTTAAACTTATATAATTTGTTTTCAAAATAAGGAATAATTTAATTTTTTGGTTTTTATTTCTATACACCTAGCACACATTGCTAGTGAAAACATTGAGATTTCTTAAGTTACATTGAGTAATAATAACTTTCTAAACTGTGAAAGGTTATTTCTGTATAGTGAATTGTTTTTCAGAAAAATGAGAAAATTAATGTAAATCAGTTCTGTCTGTTGCTCACAGAGTTATAGTTTAAACAGTAGGTAGGAGCTTTGACCACATGCAAACGTATTCATTGGCTGGTCCCATCCTGTTAGCAAAGGGACATCTTCTGTGTACCTCTAGGTAAACTGTCTTATTGAAATATTCTTAAATGTTGAAAGGGCAATAAGCTTGGAAAGCAGTCTTTTTCTGTTTGAGTTCTTTTCATAGTTGTTTGTGGTTGGTTCTCCCTGTGATTTATCTTTATTGGTTTATTCACTTGATTTTTTGTTTTATGTTTATTGATTTTACTTATTTATTCTCTCCCTCTTTTCTCTATTGATTTTATTTTAAAGTGCTAGTATTTTATTGATTATTAGTTATCCCAATAATTTTTCCTTTACCCCTCTCCCCCCATTATACCCCTTCCCTCCAGCCGTGTCCCCTACCCCCACCTTAGTTCATGGCCGTGGGTCATGCATGTAAGTTCTTTGGCTTCACCCTTTCCTGCACTATTCTTAACATCCCCCTGTCTATTTTATTCTTACCAATTATGTATGCTTCTTAATCCCTGCATCATTTCCACATATTTCTCCCTTTTCCCCTTCCATCTGGTAATCCTCCAAATGATCCACGTACCTATGATTCTGTTCCTGTTCTGGTTGTATGCTTAGTTTGTTTTTGTTTTTGTTCTTATTTTTTAGATTCAGTTGATAGTTGTGAGTTTATTGTCATTTTAATGTTCATAGTTTTGGTCATAATTTTCTTAAATAAGTCCCTTTAACATTTCATATAACAATGGCTTGGTGATGATGAATTCCTTTAGCTTTACTTTGTCTGGGAAGCAGTTTATCTGCCATTCCATTTTAAATGGTAGCTTTGCTAACATAGAGTAATCTTGGTTGTAAGTCCTTGCTTTTCATCACTTTGAATACTTTCTGCCAATCCCTTTTTGCCTGAAGTTTCTTATGAGAAATCAACTGATAGCATTATGGAAACTCCTTTCTAGGTAACTCTTCTCTTGCTTCTTTTAAGATTCTCTTTTTATTTAACCTTTGGCTTTTTAATTGTGATGTGTGTTGGTGTGGTGCTCTTTTTGTCCTCTTTGTTTAGGACTGTGCTTTCTAGACTAGTATGTCTTATTTCCTTCATCAAATTAGGGAAGTTTTCTTTGATTATTTTTTCATGTAAGTTTTCAATTTCTTGCTCTTCCTCTTTTCCTTCTGACACCCCTATGATTTGGATGTTGATACATTTAAAGTTGTCCCAGAGGTTCCTAAGTATCTCCTCGATGTTTGTTGTTGTTTAATTGTTTGTTTGTTTTTTAATTCTTGTTTCTTCTTTCTGTTTTGGTTGAATGTTTATTTCTTCCCTTTCCAAATTGTTAATTTGGGCCCTGGCTTCCTCCCCATCACTGTTGGTTCCCTATGGATTTTTCTTTATTTCACTTAGTGTAGCCTTCATTACATGTTTGCCGCACTCAGTGAGTTCTCTGAGCATCTTTATCACCAGTGTTTTGAACTCTGTATCTCATAGGTTCTCTGTTTCCATTTCACTTAGTTCATTTTCTGGAGTTTTGATCTGTTCTTTCATTTGGGCTATATATTTCTTTGTCTCCTCAATTTAGCAGTCCCACTGTGTTTGTTTCTCTGTTTTAGGTAGGGCTGCTTTGACTCCCTGTCTGGGTGCACCTGTTACATTGTAAGGGGCAGAGCCTTAGATAGTCATCAGTTCATGGAAGCCCATTTCATTGCTTTGTGGAGCTGTAAGTGGAAGAGGGTTCAGAGAGGGAACGATGCCCCTTGCTTGGCACTTGGCCCTTTTTTGGTCACTTCACTCACATCCTGTATGTCACTGTATGCCTCCAGCTGTTGCCCTGATAGTGGTTCCCAGAATGGGTGTGTTTGTGTACATCTTAGCACTGTGCGGTTTCTCTGAACAGACTCTTCCATGAGATGGGCAACTTCTTCAGCTACCCCACCCATACTGGTTTTCACAGCCAGAAGTTATGAAACTTTATTTTTCTGGTGCTGGAACCCTGGGCTGAGTGGTCCAGCTTGGGGCTGGGGACTGCTCCCCAGGTGTTCCTCTCGGCATTTTTTTTTTTTTTTTAGGATTCTATCCATCATTTCCAGAGAGAGAGGAAGGGAGAGAAACATCAGTATATGGTTGCCTTTTACCTGCCTCCAGCAATGGAACTGGCTGGAATCCTGGCTTGCAACCTGGTTATGTGACCTGGCGGGGGAATAGAACCAGCAACCTTTGGGTTTGCATGCTGGCACCTTATCCACTCTGCCACCAGCCAGGGCCCTCTTGGCTTTTATCTGCCACACATGAATGGGACTGCTTGTTATGCCGTATGCTGCTACCACACCAGGTCCTCTCTGTCCAGCTACCTGTTTGAATGGATATTTCTTCTTTAAATCCTTGGCTGTTGGAATTCCATATAGTTCAATTTTCTGGCAGTTCTGGTTGTTTTATGTTTTGAAATTAGCTGTGATTCTATAGCATTGCAAGGAGGTGAAGTGTGTTTACCTACACCGTCATCTTAGCGGGAAATGAATTTTTATTTCTGATACCATATCGAGGTAGCTGTCCCTTCTTTCAGCCTTGTTTTTCTTGATAGATTTAAAAATTTTTGTATTTGACCCTTTTTAAGTAAGCTCTCTAAGAAATACCATGTATTCACTATTCTAAAAATTTTATAAATTTTTATTAAGTAATTGTTCAACATAGAAAAAAGGTGTAGGAAGGAAGTTGGTGATAGAGTAGAGGGCAGTGCTGACAGCGTTCTCCAGTGCCAGAGCAGCTGGAAGATAGGGTAGGGAGCATGAGACGTCTGCAGGTTCCTATGAATCGGAGCGGTAAGCATCTGGACTCGGGTGCACAGCCCAGAGGCTGCAGAGACCTACAGGAGAGCAAGTGAGACAGTTCCGAACTGGCTGGCCAGTGGGCCAAAGTTGGCTGTGGGCATTGGAGGCTCCACCTAGAGGGGCGGCTCTAACTGAAGACAGCTTTAGGCTCCCCGGTGACTAGAAATCTGAGCAGCAACGGGTGGACAATCAGTGTAAACTCGGGGAGATTGAGGAATTGAACTCCTGCAGAGGAGGAACTATATGAGAGCCGTGATCCAGACGCTGAGAGAGAAGCCTCCCAGGGCTAGAGGTGGAGGAGAGACCCACGGGGAGCAGGAGTGGGCAAGCAGGAAAGTGCACCAGCTGGGTGGTGAGAGGGCCAAAAAATGGACCACTGTGCCACCTGGGGAGAAGACAGCACAGAGCCCCAGGGAGAAGGGAGGCCCATTCCTGCACACCCACACCGTCACACAGGCTCTCACAAAAACTCAAAACTGTGTGCCTGGAACTTGCTGCTGGTGCAACTGGCACACCCACTGCAGGCCACAAAAAACCTCCTTGAAGAGCTGGAAGGGGAGGGGTTGCAATTGACAGCATACAGCTTGGGTTTCCCTATAGAGACAGGTGCCCATTGCAGGCATCATAAACCTCCTCAAGAGAGCTGGAGGGAAAGGATTAGCCATTCCTGGTGCTGTCACTATGGGACTCCCCACAGAACCAGAGGCTCATCGAACACAGTGAAAACCTCCTCAAAGAGCTGGACAGGGAGGGCTAGCTATCGCCAGCAAGTGATGCTGCGGGCCCCCTGGGGAGCCAGGAGCTCTTTGCAGACAGGGGCTACCTCCTGAAAGAGGTGGAAGGGGATGGCTAGCCATCACAGAAGCTAACAAAGTTGCAGGCCACTCCACCTTGGAGCCAGGTGCTCATCACAGGCAAAAACCTCCTCAAGTAGCTGGAGGGGGAGGAGTAACCACTGACACCACATAAGCACCCTGCAGTTCTTCACATAGAACCAGTGAGAGAAGGGAGGGCCCAGAAATGCTGGCAGTGCAGAAACCCAGCTAGGTTACTGGAGGCTTAGCCTACTGGGTTGGGTGAGAGGGTGATTGCACTCAGAATCAGACCTGACTGTGACAGCCATAGACCCTGCCACTCCCAAGATCACACAGCTTGACTTTAGATTGCAGAGACTTGATTGAGAAAAAGAGGCAGACTCAGGAAATGGATAGCTGCTAATCTCAAGCACCTGAGTTACACAGAGAGCTACATGAACTATTAATCCCTAACATATCCTTTTCAAAAGTTACTTCCAACCCTCACAATTAGTGCATTTTAAGTAAATACTGTTTATACCATAGTGTATCCCAACTCACATATTTTTATTCTTCCCTTATCTCAAACCACCTAACTATCCAAGACCCTCCTCCTACTCTTGTTTTCAAGTCTACTCACTCTTCTGCTACAATTCATTCCCAGTCCTCAATCTAAGTATTCCTCCCCTCTGCAGGTGATTAAACCCTTTCTTTCTTTCTTCCTTCCTTTCTTCTTCTTTTTTTTTGTGGGTGTACTATTAGGGACTACACATTCTTTTTTTCTGCTAAAAGCACATGGGTCCTTGCTCCACCTGGACCAATCAGGGCTCATTAAGGGTGGACAGGAAGGTAGATGCAGCAACTATATATATAGGCTTATACTGTTTACTCACACTTGAGGCATTCTGATTTCTCCCCTCCCCGTTATCTTTGCTACCCCTTTGCACCCTTCAAAATTATCTATACTTTAGTCAACTTAATCATTTTTTCCCTCTTAGAACAGTCTTATCATTTGTATATCCCTGTTAAGGCTGGCTCAGTTGCAGCTGAGGGTGTGATTAGAAGTGGGGGTTATCTTGGAGGATATGGGTACATAGCTAGGTTCATAGGCAGTTGAAAGGGGGATTAAAGGAGAAAGATCTCTCTGAAGGTGTGGTTATTTTGCCTGGACTGGTTGTTCTGTTTTAGAAGCAGCTCAGAAAAGGGTATGAGACTAGATAGAAGGAGTGTCTCTCAGTCAGACAACTGGAGGGAAAGGAGCAACACATAAAACCAGTCCAAAATACAACCAGACAGCCCAAGTTAATGACATAAAGGGCACCCCAAGAGCAACAAGTTGAGGAAATCTAGGAGGCTGCAGCACTGAACTCCACAAATCTCCTAACATAGAAGGGTGTTCCACGAAGGCAAGGAATCAAAGCAGGTTAATCCAAGACAAAAACAAGCAACAACAGACACCCAAAATGGGGAAAATAAAGATTCAGTCCATCACCAAAAAGAAAGGAGCAATCTTCAGAAAGATCACTAAATGAAACAGAGGCAAACAAACTATCAGGTGATAGAGAAGCTCAATGAGCTCAGCCAGCTCAAAGAAAACTATAAACAACTCCACGGAAGCTACAAGGAACTTACTAAGAGCTACACCAGCATTTAAAGGACTTAGAAACTATCAGTAAGAGCCAGGAGGAAATGAAGAGTACAGTTTCTGAATTGAAGAATACAGTAGAAGGAATCAACAATAGGCTAGAGGAAGCAGATGATCGGATCAGTGAGCTGGAGGACAACTTAAAAATTAATATTCCAAGACAGTGCAAGAGAATGAAAAGAGACTGAACAAGAATGAAGAGGTTTTAAGAATGCTGCAGGACAACGTGAAATGTAATAACATCTGCATCATAGGGATACCAGAAGGAGAAAAGAAACAAGGAAAACCTGTTCAAAAAACTAATGATAGAAAATTGCCCTAACATGATGAGTGAAAATACTACTCAAGTTCAAAAAGCACAGAGGGTCCTAATGAAGATTAATCCAAACAAACCCACTTCCAGAAACATTATAATTAAAATGGCAAATTTCAAAGACAAAGAGAGAATCCTAAAAGCATCAACAGAGAAACAGCAAATAACCATATGAGGGGGATCCTTATTAGGTTATCAAATGATCATTCAACAGAAAAAATACAAGCCAGAAGGGAATGGCAAAAAAATATTCCAACTAATGGGAAACAAAGGCCTGAAAACAATAATATTCTATCCAGCAAGGCTCTCATTCAAAATGGAAGGAGAAATAAGGAGTTTCCCAGAAAAAAGAAAAAAAAAAAAAAAGACAAAAAGAATATATCTCTACCAAACCAGCATTGCAAGACATGCTAAAGGGTCTGCCTTAAAAAAATTTAAAAATGAAGAAACACAGAGAGGGAGGAACACAGATACAAAGTGGGAAACTGGTAATAAGTGTCAATCAATAATAACCTTAAATGTAAATGGAATTAGTGCACCAATCAAAAGACATAGGGTAGCTGAATGGATAAGAAAACATGACCCACATATATGCTGTCTTCAGGAGACCCACCTCAGAACTAAAGATCGACACAGAATGAGAGTGAAGGGATAGAAAGATGTATATCAAGCAAATGGACATGAAAAAAGGCTGGAGTAGCAATACTTACTTCAGACAAAGTAGATTTTATGATGACGGCCATAAAAACAGATAAAGAAGGACATTTCATAATATTTAAGGGAACAATCCATCAAGAAGAAATAACTTTGGCAAACGTACTTGCACCCAACATAGGAGCTCCAAAATATATAAGGAAGATCTTGGAGGACTTCAAGAAGGATGTACACAGCAACACACTAATAGTAGGGAATTTTAATACCCCACTATCAACCATGGACAGATCTTCCAAACAAAGAAAACCCAAGGATATTGTGGCATTGAACAACACTCTAGAGGAAATGGACCTCAATGATACATGCAGAGCCTTTTATGCCAAAGAAGTAAAATACACATTCTTTTCAAATGCACACAGAACATTCTCTAGGATAGACCACATGGTAGGTCACAAGACAAGTCTCCACAAGTACAGGAAAATTGAAATCATATCAAGCATCTTCTCAGATCACAATGTGTTGAAACTAGAAACCAATCTCAAGGAAAAAAAACAAACACTCTAACTCATGGAGACTGAATAACATACTTTTAAGTAAGGAATGGGTAAACAGTGAGTTCAAAGATGAAATCAAAAAGTTTCTAGAAGTAAATGACAATGAATACACAATAGTCCTAAACCTATGGGACAGCAAAGGCAGTCCTCAGAGGGAAATTTATAACAATACAGGCCTACCTAAAAAGGTCAGAAGATCCTATACAAACAAACTATCCATAAAGCTGCAAGAACTAGAGGAGCAACAACAGACAAAGCCCAGAGCAAGTAGAAGGAGGGAAATGATCAAGATCAGAGCAGAATGAAATAACTTAAGACTAAATCTACAATTTGAATAATCAACCAGTCCAGGAGCTGGTTCTTTGAAAAAAAAAATAAACAAAATTCACAAGCCTTTAACCAAACTCATCAAAAAAAAGAGAGAGAGGACCCAAATAAACAGAATCAGAACTGACAGAGGAGAAACCACAACTGATACTTAAGAAATACAAAGGATTATTAAGAAACCACTACAAACAACTATATGACAAGTAATATGAGAACCTGGGTAAAATGAACAAATTTCTGGAAATGTATAATCTACCAAAACTGAATCCAGAAAAAGCAGAAATCCTGAATAACAACTAGTGAAATTGAGGAAGTAATCCAAAATCTCCTAAAGCACAAGTGTCCTAGACCAGATGGCTACACAGGTGAATTCTACCTAACTTTTAGAGAAGAACTAACTCTCATACTTCTCAACCTATTCCAAAGAATCCGAGAAAAAGGAAGATTCCCAAACTCTTTCTATGAGGCCAGTATTATTCTAAATCCCAAAACCAGGTCAAGACACAACTAAGAAAGAAAGCTACATGCTAATATCTCTGATGGACATAGATGCAGAGATTCTCAACAAAATATTGGCCAACCAGATCCAGCAATACATGAAAAAGATCATACACCATGATCAAGTTTCATCCCAGGGATGCAAGGATGATACAGAATTTGCAAATCAATAAATACACCATACAAACAAAATGAAAGACAAAAACAATATCATCATATCAATAGATGCATTTGATAAAGTACAGCAACGATTTATGATAAAAATACACTCAGCAAAATGGGAATAGAGGGAGCATACATCAACATAATAAGGGCCTTATATGAGAAACCTGAAATCAACATCATACTCATTGGGTAAACACTAAAAGCTTTCTCCCTAAGATCAGGGACAAGAGAAGGCAGTCCACTTTTTCCACTTCTGTTCAACATTGTTTCTGAAGTTCTAGCCATAGCTGTCAGAGAAGAAAAAAGGAATCAATTCCTTTTCCGAATGGGAAAGGAGGAAATCAAGCTGTCATTATTTGCACAGGACCTGGTAGTGTACGTACAAAACCCGATAGGCTCCACCAAAAACTTACTTGACCTAATAAGCAAATTTAGCAGAACAGCTGGATATAAAGTCAATATTCAGAAATCAAAGGCATTTTTGTATACCAATAATGAAACATCAGAGATAGAAGCTAGAAAACAAATCCCATTTACCATAGCAACAAGAAAAATACTTAGGAATAAATTTAATCAAGGATATAAAATACCTGTACTCAGAAAACTACAGAACACTGAAGAAAGAAATTAAGGAACATACAAATAACTGGAAGCATATTCCATGTTCATGGATGGGAAGAATTAACATCATTAAAATGTCCATACTACCCAAAGCAATCTACAGATTCAATGCAATCCCAATTAAAATACCAACGACAGACTTCACAGAAATAGAAAAAATACTTCAAAAGTTTATATAGAGCCAAAAGTGCCCACAAATAGCCAAAGCAATTTAGAAAAAGAAGTACAAGGTAGGAGGAATCATAATACTGGACATCAAACTATGCTGCAAGGCTACTGTCAACAAAGCTCTGCTACTGGCATAAGAATAGACATATAGATCAATGGAACAGAATAGAGAGCCCAGAAATAAACCTAGGACTCTGTGGTCAATTAATATTCTACAAAGGTGGAAGGAACATAAAATGGAGTAAAAAGAGTCTCTTCAACAAGTGGTGTTGGGAGAACTGGACAGCAACATGCAAAAAGGTAAAACTAGACCACCACTTAAACCATACACCAGAATAAACTCATAGTGGATAAAGGACTATAACATAAGCAGTGTCACTATAAACATTCTGGGGAAAAATATAGGCAGTAAAGTTTTAGATATCCTATGCAGAAATATGTTTAGTGATACTTCACCAGGGGCAAAGGAAATAAAAGGACAAATCAACAAATGGGACTATTTCAAATTGAAAGTTTCTGTTTAGCTAAAGAAAACACCAGCAGAATTTAAAGGGAACCAACTTTATGGGAAAACATAGTTGCCAATGATACCTCAGACAAGGGCTTGATCTCCAAAATGTACGAAGAACTAATGCGACTCAACACCAGGGAGACAGACAGCCCAATTAAAAGAAGGGCAAAGGACCTAAACAGAGAACTTTCTAAGGGAGATATACAGAGTGCCCAAGGGCATATGAAAGAATGCTCAATATCACTAGCCATCAGAGAAGTGCAAATTAAAACCATAATTGGATACCACCTCACACCTGTCAGAATGGCAATCATCAACAAATCAATAAACAAGTGTTAGCAAGGGTGTGGGGCAAAGCGAACCCTGGTACGCTGTTGGTGGGAATATAGGTTGGTGCAACCACTGTGGAAAACAATATGGAGTTTCCTTAAAAAACTAAAAATGGAACTGCCTTTTGATCCAGCAATTCCACTACTAGGACTATTCCCGAAGAACCCTGAAATACCAATTCATAGGAACCTTTGTACCCTTATGTTCATAGCAGCACTATTTACAATAGCCGAGTGCTGGAAACAGCCTAACTGCCCATCAGTGGATGACTAGATCAAAAAACTTTGGTACATTTACACAATGGTATACTGCACATCAGAAAGAAAGAAGGTACTCCTGACCTTTGCAAAACCGTGGATGGAACTAGAAAGTATTACACTTAGTGAAAATAAGCCAGTCAGTGAAGGACCAATACCATATGATCTCACCAATTATAGGACACTAATGAAGAAAACAATCAAATAAGCAAAACAGAACCAGAAACATGAATGCAGTGAATAGACCTTCAGTGGGCAGAGGTGACGGGGAAGTGGGAAGACAGGAGGAGGAGGTAAAGAAGGGGATCAGTTTAGTCAAGGAACTAGCATGGAAAAACCATGGACATGGTTAAGAAGTGGGATTGTCTTTGGTGGGGAGTTGGTGGGCCGTCAAGGGGACAGAGGGAAAGAAGTATGGGATGGATGTAATAAAACAATAAAATTAAATTTAAAATATAAAAATAAATTTCAAAGAAAAATACATAAATGAAAGAAAAAAGGTATAGGTTGGAAATTGGAAAGCCTAAAGCATTGTTTGCAGTTACTTTAAAAAATAGCTAAATCAAAATAATCTCTTATTAGATATAAAAACTCTTTGAATGTATTTACTAACTATAGCAGGAAGAGCAGAATTTTGAATTTTTTCAAGTAAGTTGCTAGTGTTTTCTACCCTTGAATCTTTTCTCTTTTCTGACCTTTAGAGAGCTTTATGGGTTTATATGTGTTTTAATAGTCTGATAGTACAACTATAGTTGATGTAATTACATCATGTTAATACTAAACTGCTTTTCTGAGTGAAATTTTTTTCATCATCCGCCTCCCCTCTCTCCCACTTGTGTGGGCATGGTGAGCTAGGTGGAGATGTTGTATCACTGTTACCATGGTTACCCTTAAGAACAGGCATGTGGGTTGAGCTAAAGCAGTGATGATTAGTTTTCTGTTTTTTTTCCTCCCCATAAAATGAAGCCTTTTATTTTAAAGTGTTTGCAAATGACTAGGTTGGAGATGTGATGACTAAATCATCACTACTACTGAAATGCCAGATCTTGGGGCCTTTGTTCCCAGTAATATTAATGCCATTTACTAATTTAAAATAATCATAAAAATGTTCTCCTTTCCAGTTTTTAAATTTATATTGTTGTTATATTACATCCATCTTCATTTCTAATTAATATGTTTTAATCCCTAATGTATTGTTTATTTTGCCTCTGTAGTGAAAATGAAAAAAAAAAATACATTATGAAAGTACTGTGTTGAGTTTAGATATTTTAAAGAGGAAAAAATTCTAGTGAGCATCTCTCTTGTGGCAGTTTTCCTGATTTTTGTTAGTTATCTATAAATAGATTTTTTGTGTAATTTAATCAGCTTGGATACAATATTTAATTGTGCTTTTTCACATAATATTTTATTTTTGTATATCTTTGAGTTCTTAGCTCCTTTCTAAATATATATATGTTCGTTGTGGTCGAGTTAATATTATGAGAGGGCTTGGCAGAAAAGTATGGTTTTGTCAGGCTCATTATCACTATAAGAAATTAACTTGGAGCATACAAGGTCCAATAGGAGTGATTGGGAGTATTGTTATATCGTGTATGATGTGTTTTCTTTTATTAGCAATAAAGCACTATGTATAAACTGTAGCTAAGGGCTTTCATATCCTTTAGTATAGAGCAGTGATTCTCCACCTTTTTCATCTCATGGCACACATGACTACTTACTAAAATTCTGTGGCACATCCAAAAATACATTTTTCACTGATCTGACAAAAATTCAGTATAATTTTGATTCATTTACACCAGATCACGTTCTTGTGTTGAGTGTTGTCATTTTTTAAAAAATTGACAATCTAAGGGAAAGGAAGTCAGTTCCTCTGACTAAATAGTCACATATTGCATGTATTAAACATTCTTGGGGAACACCATTTGAAAATTGGTTGTAAAAAGGATTTGTAGCCCTGGCTGCTGGCTCAGTGGATAGGTGCCAGCCTGCGAACCCAAAGGTTGCTGGTTCAATTCCCAGCCAGGGCACATAACCAGGTTGCAAACCAGGTCTCCAGCCAGTTCCATAGCTGGAGGCAGGTGAAAAGCAACCATACCTTGATATTTCTCTCTCTCTCTCTGCCTCTCTCTCTGGAAATAATTAATAAAATCTTAAAAAGAAAAAAAAAAAAAAAAAGAAGAGGTTTTGTAGCTATGCATTGATTTCTTAGAGAGGGAATTGCATAACCTTAGAACCAGAATTTTTTTCAGTAGAATCATGCCTTCCCATGTTCTGTTATACTGCTATTGATCAAGTAGAAAAGGGATGTTTCTAGCTCTATTCATTTTATGGTAATTTAGTAGTAGTTTTGGTGGTAAGACCAAGACCTGACAAGGAAAAAAAATTTTTTTCCCTGTGCATTCTTTTTTTTTTTTTTAATGGCAGCAGTATGGTTTATTAAGTTGGACCTTAGTACAGGCGCTGGGGCTTGCCCATGGTGCTCTTGATGTACAAAGCCCGAACATTCTGCCAGTTCTTTTTGAGCAGTGACACCAGAAAATTGACAGCTAAGTGGATGTTGTACACAAGCTCATCATCTGTCATCTTCACATGACCAACAGCCACTGCCAGACACAGCACCTTCTTCATCTGGAACTTAATTGTGGATTTCACTTCATCGACTTTGGCCACCATATTCTCGTTGTGGGTCAACAAAGAAGGAAACTTGCCCGCCTTATTCAGGCCTGGGCCCAGGATTTGTGGGATTTGCTTGATTAGAGACTCTGAAGCCAAAAAGGCATCATACTTCTTGGCCAGCTTCTTAACCAGTTTCTTATTCTTGTTGAGTTTCTTCAGCGCCTCAATGTCCATGTGAGGGATGTCCACGGCCTTGGCCTCATCACAGTGCTGCTGGTCCCCCAGAACACACACGGAGAACTTGGGGCGGGGAGTGGACTTAAGCCTGACGGTGCCAGAGAAGCGTTTATCCTTCTGAGGGTCATAGTTCTTCAAGCTGATCTGTAGCTGCACTGTCTCCAAAAACTTCCGGCGCTTGCGCTGGTTCCCATGCAGGACTTCCCGCACCGCCTCCTAGAGGGTGTCGCGAGAGACTTTGCTGCTCATGATACTTCGCGCCGCAAGAACCGGAAAAGAGCCCTGTGCATTCTTGATTGATCCTAGAAAGGTACAAAAGATGTTTCATATCTCAGGAGATTCTTTTACACTTGATACCAGTTGTCATTTTAATTATTTTACCCATTTGCCCAAACTTGCAGTACATCTTATGTGCTATTAGGGCAGTATTTGAAGGATATGCAGTCTTGGGGGTGGGAGTTGGGGTCTCACATGATTAAGGAATTGCCAGTACACGTTTTAAGATTTGCAGATGACTTTTCCTTTCGCCGCTGCACCTACAGCCATGAGTATGCTCAGGCTTCAGAAGAGGCTTGCCTCCAGTGTCCTCCGCTGTGGCAAAGAGAAGGTCTGGTTGGACCCCAATGAGACCAATGAAACGCCAATGCCAATTCCCGTCAGCAGATTCGCAAGCTGATCAAAGATGGGCTGATCATCGGAAGCCAGTGACTGTCCATTCCTGGGCTCGGTGCTGGAAAAACACCTTGGCCTGCAGGAAGGGCAGGCATATGGGCATAGGTAAGCAAAAGGGTACTGCCTGCCAATGCTCGAATGCCTGAGAAAGTAACCTGGATGAGGAGAATGAGAATTCTTCGCAGGCTGCTCAGAAGATACCGTGAATCTAAGAAGATTGACCGCCATATGTACCACAGCCTGTACCTAAAAGTGAAAGGTAACGTGTTCAAAAACAAACGGATTCTTATGGAACACATCCACAAGCTGAAGGCTGACAAAGATCGAAAGAAGCTCCTTGCTGACCAGGCTGAGGCCTGCAGGTCTAAGACCAAGGAAGCTCGCAAGCGCCGTGAAGAGCGACTCCAGGCCAAGAAGGAAGAAGTCATCAAAACTGTCCAAGGAGGAAGAGATCAAAAAATAAAGCTTCACCTGTCTTATCTGTACGTAGTGGCCTTGGCAATTACATGGATCAGTCATTGAATAAAGTAGCCTCATCTAAAAAAAAAAATACATATTTGCAGATGAGTTTTTCATTATTTCTGTTAACAGGTGTTTTTTAAAGAAAAATTCTTGTGAGATGTTTCCCCCTCCTTTTGAGATCTTTATGCATAATAATTTCTTTTGTTTGCAAGTCCTTATCCCTAATTTTTACTAACCCTTCAGATTCCAGATTACATATTACTTCCTAAGGGAGGCCTTCCTTGATACCCAAGATTCAAGAAGATTCTTCTACTTCTATAAGTAATGCCTTACTTTTCCTTTACAACAGAGTATATCATGTATTTGTGTGATACTTGATTAATGTATGTTTCTCTAACTGGACTATAAAATTTGACAAATACCCAGATACCCGACCAAGTGTCTTGAGTAACTTCATATAGTGGATACTTAGTAAATAATTGTTGAGTGAATGATACTTTTGCACAGATTTTCTAAACTTGTGTATTAAAAACATGAAATTTTTACTTTGTAATACATATTTCATTTTAAATGATTATATGTTGACATCTTGGAAATTGTCACTAAAATTTATCATTATATTTGTAACAAGTTCAAAAGGATCTAAAATGTGACTTCTTCCCAGTGTTTTCCATCTATTCTTAATGTATGTTGTGGATGGGGATACATCATCATGTCTTGATACTTAATTGGTTACTAGTTACTTAAATATTTGATTTGTTGATTGTATATATCAACAAATATTTTTTTTTCTTTGTTTATATTTGATTTAGGAGAGACAGATCCTTTTTCATTTCAGAGGGCTTATTTCCATCTCCAGGCTGCTTAATGTTAACTAACAACTTCAACAAGTGTCCAGTATAACTTTGTACAATAATGGAAATGTACATCTGTGCTATCCCATTCACTAGTACATGAAATATGGTCAATTTTACAGAGGGACTGAATTTTAATACTTTAGACAGATTATGGATCTATAGTAACCATTTCCATATACCAGCAAACCCTTCACTTACTCCTGAATTTTTTTTAAAAGATTTTATTTTAATTATTTTTAGAAAGAGGGGAAGAAAGAGAGGCAGAGAGGGAGAGAGACAGCAATGTATGGTTGCTTTTCACCTGCCTCCAGTCACAGACCTGACTGGAGACCTGTTTTGCAACCTTGTTATGTGCCCTGGCTGGGGAATCGAACCTGCGATCTTTGGGTTCACAGGTTGGTGCCTTATCCACTGTGCTACCAGCCAGGGCTTGCTCCTGAATTTTTAAAGCATTTTTTGAGTGGGTGATAAATTCATACATTACTTTAAAAACAAAAACCCTCAGGAACCTAAACTATCATTAAAAAGTACACATTGCAGAGAATCTAAGTTGGAGGCATAGATGCTGCATCGTCCTTTACAACCAAAAGCAATACATTTATCTCAAAACTAGAGACAACCAGAAATTACAGAATATCCAGCTGCATAGAATTCCAGGAAACAAAACGCATAAAGAAGAAATACTCATCCAGATAGGCTACCAGCACTTAAATAAAGCCACTTGCCTTTATATCAGCACCTGCCTGTCTCTTGGGTATTGGCTTTTGACGTGGCGAGCAGCTGGACCTGTGTTCAGTTTCAGAATCCTGGAATTCACATTTTTAAGTTGTTCTAACAAGAATGAATGAAGAGATGTCCATTTCCAGACAAGCCAAGGGGTTGTGGGTATGTCCTAAACACAGCCAAGTCCTATGCAGCCACTATCAGGGATACATGAAATAGGAAACTGGTGGTTACCAGGACCATTGCAGCAGGTGTGCAGTAAACTATAGTGCTGAACCTCCAAGCTGGGAACCTGGATCAAGTGCCACTTCCACTGATAACCTGCAAGGTCACTACCTCCTGAACTGCTTCTCTTTGCATCTGTCAAACGGGAGAAAATCAACTGATATATTAAGGCAGAGTAAAATACCAAGTAGAATACATACATGATGCAGGGTTCTGCTGCTCACCAGATGGAGCTTTGAGAATGAGAATGAATTTGCTTTCTCTGCCCCTCCCTAAAGGTGGAATGAAGCCTTGCATGTAGTTTTATGAAGGGAATTATTGGGTGGAGGGAAGCATATGAACAGCAGAGTTAAGCAATTTCCTCAATTCATGGCACCCAATTATTACTATCTAGGCAAGGCTTTTTCTTATTTGGTTTGATATTTTGCTTTACATGTTTCCTCTTCACTTCTGTCTCCTATTTGTCCCCACCTGAGATATTCACTAGTGTGTTCCTGGATGTGTGTGTATATTTGTAATTTTACGATGTTATATTGTCTTTGCTTTACATTTATAGTAGACTAAAGAACTTAAAAAAGTATAAATTGCTGTTTCACTTTTATGCCTTCCCCCCAGGTTTCATAGGAAACTATATTTGTTTCTATTTCTCGTATATAAGAATTAAGACTGTTTTTATTTCTTTTCTTATATAATAGGTAGTGTGTATATTATTTGTATTGCTGGTTTTATTTATAATATCCTGAAGTTACCACCATTTTATTACACAGACTTTTTTCTCATTCATTTTTACAGAAATAGAATATATCATAGTTTCTTTAACCAAATATGGCCTTTTTAATAAATTACCTGTAACAACTGGTTGTAATTGGAGAAAGATGAAGGCTGGATCCACAGCTGATAGTATTCCAAATTTTCAAAAGATATAAATGTATTTTTGCTAATCTTATAATCAGTGCTTCAGTAAACAACTTTGTATGTGTCTCATTTAATATTTGTGCAGATATACCTATATGGTATGGTTTGGGGAGTAAATGCATTTTTAATTTGGTAGCTATTGCCAGATTTCCCTCCATTGGAGTTGTGCCATTTTGTATTCTCACTAGCAATGTATGACAGTGCTGCTCTGCAACTTTGTTGACAGAATGTATTTTCAGGTTTTTGTGTATTTGCCAGTTGGTTGGGTAAGAAATAGTGCATAAATATAATTTTAATTTAGGTTACTCATATTTAAGTAACATTTTATAGATTTTCTTCTGTTGGATTGTTGGTCTGTTCAATTTCTAGGGGGTATACATTGTAATCTGGAGATTAGATTTTGTCTTTAATATGAGATCCACTTTATTCCTCACACTTTATCATGATGTCATCAGTCGTCTTTTCTCTCCTCTCCCTTCTGAATTTTGAGTCTTAGTAAGACCATCTGCCTTCTAGAGTTATTTGTTTGTTCCAGTGTTACTTATTCAGAAGTCCACATTTACCCACACTGAATTGAGATGCCACTTTTTGACAAATTCTCATATGTATTTGGATCTCTTTCTAGGCATTCAGTTGGTTTTTTCCTCATTGGTGCACCAACACATAATGCTAAAAAGGTGCAAGAATTTCTCAGTGTCAACATTCCTGAATTCTGGTCAAAGGAAATCTGGCCTCCTAGTTCACCGCATGGAAATCCTTTAGACTATTATGTATATGCAGCATTTGTGAGAGAGAGAAGTTAATAAACAACCTTACTCCAATAAAGAGGCTGTTAAAGCTAAGATTGGAAACATGATGATGTCCATGGATAAAGAAAAGTTAATTAAAGGATGCTCAGGATTCTAAAGTTGAATCGAGTCTATTGGAGCAAATGGAGACTTTTTTTAACAATTAAAAAAATGATGACTATGTCTGTGTATTTACATATAAGAATAATTTATTTCAAAATACAGCGCTTTTGTGGTATGTTGTTTATTTTACTAAAATTTTGCCAATTGATTGCATGCACCCTGTATGTTAATAATTAACCTCTCATTGCTTCTGTGTTTTTGAGCTAGTTCTTTTAAAAAACAAAGGCAGTTCTTTTCTGTTTGTGTTTTCATATAAACTTTATAGTCATTTATCTAGTCTGAGAAAAAGTGTTTCAGTATTGGGAACATCTTCTAAATAAGTAATATACTTAAAGGATTGTTTTTTGCCCAGTAGGGAGAGGCAGGAGAGCTGGATAAGTTTTATCTCTTAGGTACCTTCCCAACTACTAGTAATAACTAACAGTCAGAGGCTAGGCAAGTTTTCTCGATTTCCTAGCCTGTGGAGCAAGATTCTAAATTCATCTTTCAGAGTTGTTATCAATTGATTTTTCTTTAATTAGAGACACAATATACTTGTTTAATGAGTTTTATTTCTAGCCCTTTGTTCTATGAATTTACAGGTTGACTAGACTTACTACCTTTGATTATATGAAATAGATTTATTTCTGGTTCCAACTCTGTGTTGATATTGGGTGTTTAGGAGTCTTTGCTGGGAATTCTGTTAACAGGTTGAAGGAAAGAGTGCTGTCATCATTTTAGTTGTCTTGGCCATAGCTGGGGGATTGGAGAAAGGAGGAGGGCTTGGTGGAACAATGGGATCATTTGTATTTAATGTATTTTAAAAATCCTTACACGTTATTGAATAGTCTCCTGTAGCATTTAAAATAACTTAATTATTTGGGTGTTTTATAATTTTTAAATTTAATTTAATTTATTTATTTTTAAAATATTTATTATTTTCAGAGAGAGGGGCAGGGAGAGAAACATCACTGTATGGTTGCTTTTCACCTGCCTCCAGCTACGGACCTAGCTGGAGACCTGGCTTGTAACCTGGTTATGTGCCCTGGCTGGGGAATTGAACCAGCGACTGTTGGGTTCGCAGGCCGGCACCTTAGCCACTGTGCTACCAGTCAGGGCTATAATTTGTTTTAACCAGGAAACATTTGAATTCTTTCTATTATTCTCTTAAGTGATGTTTTTAATGCTTAATCTCTGAACATAACCATGATTCTGTGGGTAATTTCTAGTATAAAAGGTGTGAACATTTTTACTGTTTTCATAAGTATTATCACAATTTCTAAACTTAAATCACCTCAGACTATTTTTTCATTAAAATGCTGTATATTACATTAAATGTATTTTCACTGAATTGTCTTCTCATTTACATCTGAAAAAGCTCATTATCTCTCCTAATCTTTATATAATGATTGAGTTTCTTTGAACTTCCAGAATATATCATCTTGTTTCCTGACTAGTTCACATTAAAAAAAAAAAAATTTTTTTTTTTAAGACTTTATTCATTATTTTTAGAGAGAATGGCAGGGAGGAAGGAAGAAAAGGAGAGAAACATCAACGTATGGTTGCTTTCACCTTCCTCCAGCTATGAACCTGGCTGGAGACCTGGCTTGCAACCTGGTTATGTGCCCTGGCTGGGAATTGAACCAGCAACCTTTGGATTTCCAGGCAGGTGCTTATCCACAGAGCCATCAGCCAGGGCTTAAAAATTTTTTTAAAATGTTTTTATTTATTGACTTTGGTGGGGGGGAGGGTGGACAAATACCCTGATCTGTTACTCTACTTCAATCAATGCATTCATTGATTGATTATTGTATGTGCCTTGACTGGGTATCAAATCTGCAAACTTGGAGTATCTATTGAGTCATTACTCCAACTGAGCTATCTAGGCAGGGTCTTTTTGTTCATTTTTAATATCCAATTATTGTTTACCTTCAGTTCACTGTATTTGGGTCCTATACTGATCTGGAATAATAGAGGTTGCTTTCAAGTACTACTATATTACTGCTCATTGTTTGTTTTTTTTTTTTTTTACTGCTCATCCTTTTATAGTTGGACTTTCAAATGCATGAGAACAACTAAAGCTTTTGATTTTTATATTTTCACTTTAAAAATTCCTTGTAGTCTATATTCTGAAGCACTCAACTCAAGTTGGGCCCCTTAGTCTGGCAAGAGCGTAAAGGGTAACAGTTAAGCACTAAGGCTTTACAGTCCTTTGAGTTTCTAGTCCCAACACTTGATCCTGAACAAATCACTTATTCCTTCTCTGTTTCAGTTTCCTTATTTCTAAAATGGAGAAAATAATGGTACCTACTTTACAGAATTGTTAAAGATTGAGCTAAATACCTGTCAGTGTGAAACATTAACTATCACATAGTAGGACTCGACTAATTGTTAGTACAGCTTTGAAATCATTTTTATTAAAGAGTAATAAAATATATAGCCTTCTGGTTGATAGAACAGTCCTTTCTGATTCATTGTCTCTGTCTTTGACACTTTGATTTTGCCTTTTAAAATTCTGTTTGTTTTTTTTTTTTAATTTTAGTTTCCCTTCTTTTTAAAGATTTTATAAATTATTTTTAGAGAAAAGGGCAGGGAGGGAGGAAGGAAAAGAGAGAAACATCAATGTATGGTTGCCTTTCACCTGCCTCCAGCTACAGACCTGGTTGGAGACCTGGCTTGCAACTTGGTTATGTGCCCTGGATGGGGAATCAAACCAGCAACCCTTGGGTTTGCAGGCCAGCGCCTGTCTACTGAGCCACTAGCCAGGGCCTTAAAATTCTTGTTGCTTGCTTTTTATGACTAGTATGCTGGGTGTTTGTTTTTTTTTTTACTAGAGGTGGTGGATGGTTTAGGTATAGTTTGTCATTAAGGCAAACTGGAAGTAGAAATAAAAGGAAAATGAAAAAGTATGAATTTTAAAGACACTTCTATTAATGGGTGTGTCTGTATTATCTACCTACTGTATTATCTACCTACTCTTTTGCTGCTTGTATTTTAAATATCAGAGTTATGCTGATACTTGGTGTTTGGAGACAGCTCCCTCAATCTCTGGTTGAGAAAGCTCATCACTATAATTAATAACTGAAACTTTCAGTGACTAGTGTATAAGCATTTTATATGGATAAAGAAAAAGGATTGTCCATATGTGAGAATAAATGGTTATTTGTGATTTCATTGGGTACCCAACTATTTTAACTAAATACTGCTCTAATGGCAGATAATGAATTATCAGAGAAATGTTGAATTGTATTGGCTTATTAGTTTGGAAACTAACATTAGGAAATTTGGCTCCTGTGGGTAAAACAGCTGTCTTTAATGTTAATTTTTATGTGTCAGGGCACTTTTATTGTGCTAGGTTATATTATATTGTGTGTTAGCCAGAGCTTTGAAGGGGGTGTTAAACCTTTTAAAGGAAAGTCCCGCCCTGGCTGGTGACACAGTGGATAGGGTGCCGGCCTGCGAACCCGGGGGTCGCTGGTTCGATTCCCAGTTGGGGCACATGGCCAGGTTGCAAGCCAGGTCTCCAGCCGGGTCCGTGGTTGGAGGCGGGTGAGGGGCAACTATACATTGATGTCTCTTTCCTGCCCTGCCTCTCTCCCTTCTCCTCTCCCTGGAAATAATAAATAAAATCTTTAAAAAAAAAAAGAAAGTCCCAAGCCCTGGCTGGTGGCACAATGGATAAGGTGCCGGACTGTGAACCCAAAGGTCACTGGTTCGATTCCCAGCCAGGGCACATAACTAGGTTGGTTACAAGCTAGGTCTCCAGCCAGGTTCGTGGCTGGAGGCAGGTGAAGAGCAACCATACATTGATGCTTCTCTCCCTCTCTGCCTCTCTCCCTTCTCCTCTCTCTGGAAATAATAAATAAAATCTTTAAAAAAGAAAGTCCCAGTACAGAGATTTCAGGTTTTTAGATTTTTGAAAGATAAATTTTAATAGTGAATAGAATTGCTGCCCTCTGCTGTTGGCTAATTGTTTTCCTCTCATGAAAAAATGTTCAATAACCTGTACTAGTACAAGTGTACACAATCATTTGGCAATATTTTAGTAAAATAAACAATACACTGCAAAAGATTTATACTTTGGAATAAATTTATTATATGTAAATACATAAACATAGTTATTATTTTTTAAATGTTAAAAAAAGTCCCCATTTGCTGCAATAATAGACTCGGTTTGACTTTGGTATCTTGAGCACCCTTTAATTAACTTTTGTTTATCCATGGACATCATCATGTTTTCAGTCTTAGCTTTAACAACCTCTTTATTGAAATGAGGTTGTTTATTGAATTCTCTCTCACAAATGCTGCATACATAATAGTCTAAAGGATTTGCATCTGGTGAATTAGGAGGCCAGATTTCCTTTGACCAGAATTCAGGAACATTGACACTGAGAAATCTTGCACCTTTTTGGCATTATGTGCTGGTGCACTATCTTGTTGGAAGAGAAAATGATGTACATTTGTGACTTGCTTCATCCATGGTACATCTACTTCTCTCAAAACATCAAGGTAAACATCCTGGATCTTCATTGATGATCTCCAGGATTCTGTACAATATCTGGACATGGGTGATCCTTGTGTACCTTATGTGTTTTCCTTGTTGGTGTGGTGACATCAGGATCAGCATCATACACCTTCTTCATGTTGTCAGCTGTATGTAAAGGGATGTTATTGAAGTCTGCAATTTCCTTAGCTGTTTGCCCTGCACACAGTCCAAACATGATGGTTGCTCTCAGAATTTAATACTTTATATCTGAAACAAAGATGTTAAATCATAATCTTAGAAACATTTTTTCAAAATTAATAAGCATGTGAAATGAGATGCAACGTTATTGCCAATTCATTGTGTGCACCCTGTATAATTTATGTGTCTGTATGTGTGTCTGTACACGTCTGTGTATATATACGCTATTAGATTGGCGTATATCTCTATAAAACATTCTGATCTTGTATGTTAAATTATAATCATTGCCTAATTCTGACTCCCATTAAAGATGTTTGTTGCCATCATTTTGCTTTTAAAAATACTTGGTTCTTAGAACAAACTTTGTCTTAGTTTTTCATTTTAATGGTGAGCTTTAAGTAGTTGCTAGATTGATTCCTCTGGTTAATGTGATTCAAAGCTTGAATTGATAGCTTAAAGCAAACTAAAAGTAAAATCTACAGGTAGAGATAATTTTTCAAAAATAATTGTTTTAATGTAGTTGAAATTTTAATCAGTGTTAAATATGGATATAAAACCTTTGTATTTTTACTAAAGAAAAGCACTACCAAAACATGGTTATATTTGCTTGGGTTTTTCTTCTCATTGTGTTCCAGATTCTTAACTTGTTTCTAGGCAGAAAGCCAGAAAGGTAATAGAGTTCACCTTATTTTTTATCTTTTTTCCTTAGGTATTATAGTCACGTTCTGCTTGTTGTCCCAATGTCTGGAAACAGTTGTTGCATGTATTTTCCCCTAATTTCTACTTGTTCAAGGCAGGAGGCAAGTCCTATACCAGTTACTCCTTGGTGGTTTGACACAGTTTTTTCCATTTAATTTATTTAGGTTCTATTTTATTTCACAAATGATTTAAATGGTCTATTCTGTTTTGCGAAGTACCATTTCAATAAATGTTATTTTTTTTAGAGGCAGATAAAGTAATGTATGTTTGTCAAAAATTACAGAAATATTTAACAATGTATAGCGTCTAGTCATTTTTCTGTATGCATGTATAACCTCTGTGCACATAATTAAGGGACACATGTAAAATTATAATCCTCTTTGTTCATTCAATTTCTAATATTTTTACCTTTTAGAAAATAAAGCTTATTGTAACTTCATGTTACCGCATTTTCTTTAAAACTATATTTGTCTTTCTATATGTATTATAATGGCAGTTTAGGATTTCATCACAGGACTTACAGTCATTTATTTGGACAATATGGGATTGATTTTAAACATTTATAACTCCTACCTTTTGCAACAGCATGGATGGAGTTGGAGAGTATTATGCTTAGTGAAATAAGCCAAGCAGTGAAAGGGAAATACTGTATGATCTCACCTAATACAGGAGCAAAACAGAACCAGAGGCATGGAAACAAGGAACATACTGACAGGGTGCAGAGGGGATGGAGGAGGAGAAGAAAGAGGCAAAGAAGGGAACAGTTTAGTAGTCAGAGAACTAGTATAAATGACCCATGGACATGGACAAACTGGGGATTGACTATGGGGTGGGGGGTGGGTGGGAAGGATGGGGCTGGGGAGAGCAATGGGATAAATGTAATACAACAGCAGTAAATTTTTTCAAGAGTAAGATCTTTGGTCAGTAAATACTGTACTCCTAAATTCATCTTTTATACTTTTCTTGGGTATTTTGTCCTTATGTATTTAATTTCTTCCCTGAAAAAAGGATTCTGTGTCAGAATTTTGAACTCAATTCTGTTTAAACTGTGCTTTTCCTAATCTGATCACCTATGTTTATAAACCTGTGTATTAGAATAACATCGGTTTGTTAAAAATAAAAACTTAAATTAGACTAAGTACCTCGGAATCTTACTCAGGTAGTTCAGCATTTGAAATCCACTATTCAAAAACCAAATCTGGGACTAAGGATTCCTGAAGACTTAAGTGTTGATTGGATCAGAAGAAAATGCAAGGATATAGGGTGGGACTCTTTGGCCCTCAGCCAGGTCTCTGCTTTAATGAATTGTGTTTTGGGAGATATCTTCCTGAGATACCGATTCAAAGAGGTTTTATGCTAAAATCAAATGTTTTTTACCACTGGTATACTTAATGAGAGCTCTGCTTCTAATGCATGATGGGTTTATCATTTTAAATACAGAGAAACCTCTGCATACTGCTTAAGTATAATGACTTGTTAAAACTTAACAAATTTTATGGTTATGTGAATATGATATTTCTCCAATAGTATACTCTAAGTTATCATTTTTATTTTTTACCAAATGGTTATTTTGAGTATGCTGGATAAGTTTGTTATTTGAATCCAATTTGAAAAATTATCTTTTAATAGAAGGAGTGAAAAATGGTAGTTGTGGAAGCAGTGAAGAAAAAAAATGGGCCCTGGCTGGTGGCACAGTGGATAAGGTGCAGACCTGTGAACCCAAAGGTCACTGGTTTGATTCCTGGCCAGTGCAACATAGCCAGGTCTCCAGCCAGGTTTGTAGCTGGAGGCAGTTGAAAGGCAACCATACGTTGATGTCTCTCTCCCTCTCTGTCTCTCTCCCTTCTCTTCTCTGAAAAATCATAAATAAAACATTAAAAAAATAAAACCTAAGTAATAATGAGTCCAGTTCCACCTTTTCCTAAAACAATAATTTTTCTTTTTGTTACCATTAGCAGTATCATTAGCAGGCACTTACACATTTCTTTTTCTTGTATTCAGATTGGGGGTGAAGGTGGTGCTAGGTTTACTTTTAGAAGGGCTTTAAAAGTAATTGCCAAATGCATAAAGCAACTTGTTTGCACTAATTTGTAGGTGCTCCTGTAATTTCATTATCACAGTCTTCATTTGGCCGTGTACAATTGAAGTTTCATGGTACAGTGTGCAGCATACAGATTTGCCACATTATTTGAAATTGTGTGTAATCAGAGCTCAATTTGATAGTGTCTTATAATTGGCTGTCTATAACCTTGAAAGCAACTAACATTGCTGATTAGTCAAAGTCAGACAAGGTAGTGTAGTTTGATCAAGAGTGAAAATAGCCCAGGCTGGTGGTGGCTCAGTGGATAGGCACCAGCCTGTAAATCCGAAGGTCACTGGGTTGTTTCCCAGTCAGGGCACATAACCAGGTTGCAAGCCAGGTCTCCAGCCAGGTCTGTAGCTGGAGGAAGGTGAAAGGCAACCATTCATTGATGTCTCCCTCCCTTTCTTCTTCCCTCCCTGCCTCTCTCTCTAAAAATAATGAATAAAATATTAAAAAAGAAGAAAAAAACTCCTCTAAAAATAATTTTTAAAAAAGTGAATAGTATTTGATTTCACATTAGTTTTAATTTTTTTAACATTTTATTTGACAGAGTAGTATTCCAGTGTCCTTAATTACAGCAAAATGTGTTTAATCATTGCTAAATCTTTTTAGCCTACTCATAACAGGAATTGTCCACATTACCTTTGCCAGAAAAGTTGATAGCAAATTCATAGGTAGATGATGTTATTGCTATATTCCGACTGTTAAAAAAAAAAGACAAATAAATAAAACCCTAGCATTCATTCTTTCTTCATGTGATTTAAGGAAAATAATGTTCCTGTACCCATTTGAATTTCATTTGGCCCTCTTAGAGCATTGTGATGTAACTTTACTACATTTTCTTCACTATAAGAATTATTAGCTCTGGCTGGTAGCACAGTGGATAAGGCGCTGGCCTATGAACCCAAAGGTCACTGGTCCGATTCCCCAGCCAGGGCACATAACCAAGTTCCAGCCTGGTCTGTGGCTGGAGGCAGGTGAAAGGCAACCATACATTGATGTTTTTCTCCCTCTCTGCCTCTCTCCCTTCCACTCACTCTGGAAATAATAAATAAAATCTTTGGGGACGGGGAAGAATTATTAGATACTTCTGTGGGAGATAGTGTCTGATGTTGAAATTTTAAGCGAATATTCATAAATTATTCATATATGAGCCATTGCCATGGAAACAGATGTTACATCAACTAGTTATAATCTGTAATTTATTTAGTTAGCACTAAGATGATTAAAAAGTGTGTGTGTGTGTGTGTGTAATTATGAACTAATTGGAAGAATCCTGGCAAGAGTATCCTATCTTAGCAGGTATTGTTGTTTTATTGTTGTTTTTCAGCAAATGTAACAATGCAGATTTCTGTAAGATTTAAAGTTCTGGTCTTTAGATATAACATCACTTTGTAGAGGTTATAATTGTTCATAAAAAAAGAAGCTAATATTATCCTTAGCACACAACTAAAATACTTATTGATAGAGTGATCAGACTTAATGTTTTCAAAATGAGTGGAATGGGGTACATGGGCATAACAAAATCATCTGAAAAAATGCACAGCCCTGCTCATTTAAGGGCTCGTGATCTGTAAGTTTAGCTTCTTATGGACTCAATAAACATTTGTTTGCTCACCCTAGTTGTATGATATTAGCTTAATAACTCAGCATTTAAAAATATCTGGAGTTTATATATTATTGAAAGTTTTCATTACTAAGTCTAATTATTCCACAGTATTGAACTCTGGTCTTTTGTTAATGTGCTAGGTACAAGAATTTGGTTGAATATTCCTCTATCTTCACTCCCTTTTTAAAGCTTTTAAGTTAAAGCGAAATCTTAAACATGCACATGTAATATGTAATATATGTAGTATTTTATTACCATATGTTTACTTGTAAGTTCAAGTAACTTACAAGTATAACATTTTTTTATTATAAATGTAAATAGGCAATTTTAGATAATGCAAGGATTTCAGTGTTATTAGATGTAGCATTCCTTTTTTTTCCTAATTTTGGTGTACTGTATTGGGAAACCCCCAGCTTAAATAAGTGATTGATAGGTTTTAAATCTTGCCTTATAATGTTAAATTGTCATTATAGCAGCCAGAGAGAGTAGTAAGGACTCTGAATTTCAAAGTTGACTTACTAAATATCTAACCATTACTTGAAATTAATTGTTGAAATGGGTATGGGAGTCCCACGATTCTCTTTACTGCTAGCTATGACATTTGTGTAAATTATTTAACTTGTCTAAGCCTTGGGTTCTTCATTTACCAAGAGGACATTATAATAGTTTTTACTTCGTAAATTATTTGGATTAAATAAACTAAAAGTGTGATTTCAAAGAAGAAAAGTCATTACTCTCAGGGAAATATAAAGTGAACATAAGTGACAAATTTTATTCCACTCACTTATTAATGAGGGAACAAGTAAGATGTTCAGCCAGCCCAGAGTGCATTTGTGAATCTAGGCTTTTATAGACAATTTTGAGTTAGATTAAGAAACTGGTTAATGTCTAACAAGACCATGAACTTAATCTTTGTGGTTACTTTTTCAGGGTGCAAGTTAACATGGTACTTTTTAAATCTGAACTTTTTAATCAAAAGCAAATAGTAAATTAAGGATTTTTCCCTAAATCAGGATTTTTTAACTGTGGCACTATTAACATTTTGGGCTACATAATTCTTTGTTGTGGGGTGCTGCCCTGTGCATTGTAGGACTTTTAGTAGCATTCCTGGGTTTCTACCCACTAGGTGCCAACAGATTCTTCATCTAGCTGTGGCAACACAAAATGTCTGCAAGCATTATCAGATGTTCCCTGTAGGCCAAAATGATCCCTGGTTGGGAACCATTGTCCTAGACAATCTTTATATATATATATATATATATATATATATATATATAATTTTTTTTTAAATTTTATTGTTGTTGTATTACATCCATCCCCTAGACAATCTTAACTAGCCTTTTTCCCCATAGTATAATCATTTCAGCCAGTGTGCCACAAGAATTTTTAAAACACGCAATACCTGATTATTGAATCAGGGTCACTGACCTCTTCCCGTCATATTATCAAATAAAAAGTGACAGCAGCCAACACAATAGCCATCTGGTGTGAAATCAAATTATACCTTTTCTTTTTTGGTCAGAGTGGCAAAAAATACATTCTTTTTGCCTGCTGCAGAATTTTAGTTATTAGTTTGTGTGTGCCATGAGATGAAGAAGGTTGAAAATTGCTGCCATGTATTATTGAAAGAATATGCTAACTATATTTTCCCTTTTCCAAGTTTTCGATGAGTTTTTTTTACACATGTAAAACACTGCACAATACCTGAGAAATGGATAATTGTTAAATAATATTATCAATAACTTTTTTTTTTTTTTTTACTAATTTCATGTTTCTCAGTTTGCAAGTCATTATTTGGTAGACTGTACTTCTGATACTTATTTTAAAACCTCCATAAGTTCTGGCTGGTGGCTTAGTCGATAGGCGTCAGCCTGCAAACCCGAAGGTTGCTGACTTGATTCCCAGTCAAGGCACATAACCAGGTTGCAAGCCAGATCTCCAGCCAGGCCCATAGCTGGAGGAAGGTGAAAGCAACTATAATACATTGATATTTCTTCCTCCCTCCCTGCCCTTCTCTCTAAAAATAATGAATAAAATCTTTTTTAAAAAATCCCAAGAGACTTCAGTGTTTATTAGTCAAGTTTACTTAATTTCAAAACAGTCAAAATTAGGTTTTGCATGTTAAGACCCAAATTCACATTTCTCACATTCTCTCTGCAGTTTAAGAATGGTAAATTTTGACCCAGAATAAATAGATTGAATTCATTCATTTTATTTAAAAGGCAAGAGAGCAAATCACCTTTAAGTTCCTAATAGTCATTAAAAATAATTATAATGTAGTGTTATTATATTTGAATAAATTATATGCTCACATTTATTGTGTAACTAACTCTTTAAGCCAAACCATATTAAGGACATAGTCTGAGTATAAGTGTTTGAACTTTGCTTGGCATTTTGTTCAGTGATTCACCTGCCAAAATAATGTACTTACATAACTTAGGTGAACAGATATGCAAAGGACTGAATTTTTGTGAAGGCCCAAATGCAGAACTCAAAATACATGACCAATGATTCAAATCCTACATGTGCACAAAAATTGGAAAAGTTATATTTTGAGATCTACAAATTTAAATTTAGTTAGTAGTATAAATACATTGTTATAAATACCAGTATCAAAATTTGTTAAACATTGTTTTGTAGGTTTTAAAATTGTAATTTCTAAAAAAATAAATAAATAAATAAAATAAAATAAAATTGTAATTTCTAAATCAACAAAAATGAAACTTTCAAAATGAGGAAACACTGATGGGACCTCTGAAGCACTGCAATAAAATATTCTGAGCATTATAGCTTGACAAATATAGTTCTGATTTAGTAAATGTGTCTTAGATATATAGCCTTCTAAGGAGATCAGTTTACTTTTTCTTGCTTCATTACATTTGACACTTGAGTTTTCATTTACTTTTCACAAAGTTTGTGTGATTTGCAGTTGTTTACCTGTCAGGGTAATTAGACTAGAGAGCCAGCCATTTTCTATACTGCTTTAGAAAAAAAAATTTTTTTTAAGATTTTTTCATTATTTTCAGAGAGAATAATGCCCAGAGGGCAAGAAGGGAGGGAGGAAGAAAGGAAGAGAAGTATCCATGTATGGTTGCCTTTCACCTGCCTCCAACTATAGACCTGGCTGGGACCTGGCTTGCAACCTGATTATGTGCCCTGACTGGGAAAGGAACCAGCGACCTTTGGGTTCATAGGCTGGTGCCAATCTACTGAGCCACACCAGCTAGGGCTGTTATAGAAACTTAACCTAGTTTTCTCTTCCTTCTCCCTTCCCTTAGAAAATTTCTTAAGTTGGAATGAATCAGAATAGGGAATATTGCAGGTAATTAGAATTAAAAGTATCTTTAGGAAGATTTGAAATCAGAGTAATGATTGGTGATAGGAAGTTTTGTCTTTTGGTTCACTTTCTCTGGGGAATTGCAAAGTATACCTTTCCATAAAAAGCTTAAGTTAGAGAAGTAAGGTCTTTGAGTACAAGTATTTGATTTGATAACTTCTATTTTGTAAAATTTAACAGCCTTCATTAGCAGTTATCCTGGTCATTTCCTAACTGCAGTATATCCAGTTCTTACAAAACCCCAAATATAATGAAAGAAAATGTAATTACATGGATGAAGCAGTAAATATTGTAATATTTCATTGTTACCCAGGGTTTTGCTGTTATTGGTAAATACAACCAAGTTTAAATTTTACCTATTTTAATTATAGTAAAGCTGTGGCTTTAAATGTAATATTTATGTGCAAAATTTGAAATGTAAAATACTCTTAAGCATGAAATTTTTCATTTCCAGCTAATATGGAGGTAGACATGCATTTCCCTTCACAATTAAGGAGGTATACATCTACTCAAAAGTATAGAAATATCAAAACATCCAGAAAATCTGAACTGGTGGTAGGTTCAACAAAGAAATAAGAAGAAATAAGAAGAAATCCAGACATGTAAGGGGGTGGAGCCAGGGTGCAGAGGTCCAAGTGTGGTAGCACTGGCCACTGGCGGTAGCTGTGTAGCACCAGTGGCAGTGGCAGCGGTGAAGACAGTCACACCTGACTGTGAAAGCCAGTGGGGGTTGGGACAGCAGAGGAAACTGCCTGTTCTCAGCAGAGACCATTTGATTAGTGGAAAAGGGGCAAGTGCTGAGCAGGCAGCACTCTTTCCCCTTGGAACCCTCTTCCACCTATCACACCACAATGTGGTGGAACAGGTGGCCCCTGCTCTGCCCCTCACAATGTAACAGGTGTGACAGCTCTATTGAAGACAGAGGCAAACACAGGAGCCTGTTAAGTTGAGGAGACAGAGCAGTATGGCCCCCCAAAAGGAAATAGATTAAGCTTCCAGTGGGAGAAGTAAGTGATGAAAGGTGGTCATCCTAACAGAAACAGAGTTCAAAACACTACACTAATAATAAAGATGCTTACAGAGTCTTGTCAGACATTCTTGAGTATGGCAAACACAGAAAGAAAGCGAAGGCCTTGCTAAGTGAAACAAAGGAAAATCCACACAAAACCAATGGTGAAGGGAAGGAAATGGTTCAAATCAATGATTTGGAACATAATAAAACAGTCAAGCAGTACACAATGAAGAAACAAGAATTTTTAAAAAATGAAAGGCTTAGTGGGTAACTGGGCAGAAATGAGCAATGGGAAAAGAAATTGGGACAACTGTAAGAGCATAACCAATAAAATATATCCCCAAAAATGACGTTTGTTTTGTATGTAACTAGGATTTATATATATATATCAAAATTGGTCCTGTAACATTTTCCTGAATTTTAAGTTATTTTGATGTGTTAAAAAATTTTACTTTCACTGAACTTTTTACTCTCCTGTAATTGTTATTCTTTTAATTTTGCCAGACAGTTGATTGTTATTGTTGCTTACATGGTTCAGAGAGAGGAATCAAACCATCAAATACTTGATTAAAACACTCTTTTTACCATTATACAATTTTGTTAATTAGCCTAGAATGCTTACTGCTGTTGTAAAAAAGCAACATACATGATAAGCTTGGGCTCATCTCTTATGGAACTACGTAATGAGACACTTGCTGCAACGTGTTTCCCCTCCCCCAAGGCAGGCATGAAATATTTGAGCATATTGGCTCTGCTCTTATTCTCAGGGAGGATATAGCAATGGTACACTGTAGCAGGCAGAGCTCCTATGATGAATTTGATGTTGGATTACACTTTAAGGATATTGGCAAGGTTTTGGCCTCTGACAAAGTAGTGCTGAATGACAACTTTCAATATGGAAATTTGATTGAAAAACTTCTATTATATAGGAAGAAGAAACAGCATCTTATATACCATTCATAATATGCTGATCTTATCTCTGTGGTGGTGGAAACAGCTCAAGAATGTAACCGTTTAATATAAATATTTTTAAGTATATTTTATTGATTATGCTATTACAGTTGTACCCATTTCCCTCCCTTTACCCTCTCTGCCCAGTTACCCTCCTACCCTCCAGCAATCCCACTCCTCTTAATTCATGTCCATGGGTCATGCATTTAAGTTCTTCAGCTTCACCCATTCCTGTACCATTCTTAACATCCCCCTATTTTGAGCCTCCCAATTATGCTTCCTAATCCCTGCACCATTTCTCCTTTCCTTCCCTGCTCCCAGCTGATAACCCTCTAAAAATTACCCCCCAGCCCTGGCTGATGGCACTGTGGGTAAGGCACTGGCCTGAGAACCCAAAGGTCTCTGGTTTGATTCCCCAGCCAGGGCACATAACCAGGTTGCAAGCCAGGTAGGTCTCCAGCCAAGCCTGTAGCTGGAGGCAGGTGAAAGGCAACCATACATTCATGTCTCTCTCCCTCTCTGCTTCTCTCCCTTCCCCTCTCTGTAAAAATAATAAATAAGATCTTTAAATTTAAAAAACAAAAAAGAAAATCCTTCTAAAAATTACCCTCCATACTACCTATGATTCTGTTTTTGTCCTGGATGTTTGCTTAGTTTGTTTTTGGTTTTGTTTTTATTTAGGTTCAGTTGTTGTTACTTGTGAGCTTGTTGTCATCTTACTATTCATAGTTTTTGATCATCTTCTTCTAAAGTAAGTCCCTATAACATTTCATATTATAATGACTTGGTGATGATGAACTCCTTTAGTGTTACCTTGTCTGGGAAGCACTTTATCTGCCCTTCCATTCTGAATGATAGCTTTGCTGGATAGCGTAATCTTGGTTGTAGGTCTTTGCTTTCCATCACTTTGAATACTTTTTGCCAGTCCCTTCTTGCTTGCAGAGTTTCTTTTCAAAATCAGTTGAGAGTCTTATGGTAACTCCTTTGTAGGTAACTTTTCTTTTCTCTTGCTACTTTTAAGATTCTCTCTTTACCTTTAACCTTTGGCATTTTTTTTTTTTTTAACTTTATTGTTGTTGTATTACATCCATCCTCTTTTTGCTCCCCTCTGTCCCCCTCCCCAACCTTTGGCATTTTAATTATGATGTGCCTTGGTGTGGCCCTCTTTGCATCCAACTTGTTTAGGACTCTGTGCTTTCTGGTCTTATATATTTCCTTTGCCAAATAAGGGAAGTTTTCCTTCATTATTTTTCACACAAGTTTTCAATTTCTTGCTTTTCCTCTTCTCCTTCTGGCACCCCTATGATTTCGATGTTGTTGCATATAAAGTTGTCCCAGAGGTTAGTAAATCTCTCCCCATTTTTTCCAGTTCTTGTTTCTCCTTTCTGTTCTGGTTGAATGTATATTTTTCCCTTTTGTTCCAAGTAGTTGGTTTGAATCCTGGCTTCCTTCCCATCACTGTTGGTTCCCTGTATATTTATGCTTTTTTCATTTTGTGTAACCTTTATTCCTTGTCTTCTTTATTAATTTTGCCATACTCCCTGAGTTCCCTGAGCTTCGTTAATGCCAGTGTTTTGAACTCTGCATCTGATAGGTTGGCTATGTTCATTTCATTTAGTTCTTTTTCTGGGGTTTTGTTCTGTTCTTTTGTTTGGGCCATATTTCTTTGCTTCCTCAATTTCACAGCCTTCCTGTGTTTGTTTCTGTGCATTAGAGTTGCTTTTACTTTCTGTCTTAGTAAGGGAACATGTGTAGCAAAGGCACCTGTGAATTGTGTGGGAGTGGAGCCTTAGGTTATTGCCAGGGCAGGGCCATCTGCTTCACTGTTTTGTGGCTGTTTGTGGTATGGCACTTGGAGAGGAGACAATGCTGCTTGCCTGGATTCTGGCAATTTGCCTGGCACTTGACATGTTTCCAGTCACTTCATCCACTTATTTTATGAGGTAGCTCTCTTCTAGTTGCTGTTCTAAGGTTTGTATATATTCTAAGAACCTTACGAGCCCTTTAAGTGTCAAAAATCCAGCAATTCCTTCCACAGTCCTGACATCTGCTGGTGTTTATAGCCAGAGGTAATGGAGGTTTATCTTCCCTGGTGCTGGAACCCTGAGCTAAGTGGTCTGGCCTGGGGCTGGGATCACTCTCTCCCATGGTATCACTCCCATTTTTTATCTACCATATGTAAATGTGGGACCTTCCAATCCTCTGCTACAGCACCTCCTTGCCCCATTTCTGTGACTTTGACTCTCCTACTTGTCTAGAGGAATGTGGCTTCTTTAGATCCTTTGTTGTTGAATTTCCATGTAGCTAGATATTCTGACAGTTTTGATGGTTATTTGTTTGTGTGATTCTGGTTGTACTTCTTTCTATGCTTATTCAACAAGGCAAAACATTTCTACCTACCCTCCATCTTGACAGGAAGTCATCCCCCTCCCCGCCCTGCTCTGCCATGTAAAGGGAAGAGGTTTATTTGCAGATTCTGGCCATCTGAAAGATAAGGGGTTTATGTAAAGCCCATCTCCTAGAAGATGAGGAAATTTACATCACAAAACCCATCTCCATTTCTCAGAGGAGGTAGAGGTTTTTATAAGGAGAAAGAGCAGAAAAATAAAAATTGAGGGATTTGCAAAGTTTTCTATATGCAGACAAACACATTCCATTCCAGTAAGGAAAGGGATTTGACGAGAAATCCTGGTGTAAATCTTTTTAAAAGAATGCTTTGGATCTGGAGTAAATGTTCAAGACAGACATGAAGCACATTTACCAAGGCATTTATCTGGCATTTCGGTCTTGGAACGATTGAAGAATTCAGGATCTGAAAAAATGTCTCCTAGCATCAAAAACTTTGATTACTTTTCTCTAATGTTATGTGGCGTGCACCAACAGCACAATATCCTTAACATTTGGATATAAGGTGGACTGAATAATACATAAAAACTTAGTTTTATATTCCAGTGGTATTTCAGCAAAGAATAATTGATTCAGGTTAGATTGTTTGATTAACTTTAATTGGCATGGAAGTCCATCCTTTGTGTGTCTGATGCAAGAACTGATTTTTGTACAGTGAAAGTATAATGAAAAAGGATTTGTTTTTATGAAAGCTGCATGTAAAATGCCATTCTCCATTAATGAGGGCTAATTATTAACTTGCTTTTATTTATGCTGCTGTGGAAAATTTAAGTATACAGGAAACAACATTGATATGTAAGACTAGATATGCCTCTGATGTGGAAGAAACTATTTCATAGGCTTTTGAGTTCCATACTAAATCAAGAGTTGGTATTTATATGATGTAGAGGTGTAAGAAAAGCTTTTAAACAAAACAGCTAACAAGAGAAACATGAGTTGGGTTATTCTCTATAAGTGAAACAGTGGTGTTAATGTAGTGAGGTGATCTCTAAAATAAATGTAAAGTTTGCCTTAAATTTCTCTATATAAAAATAATAAATAGCATATAGAAGTGATGTGTTCTTACCAAATTTCTGCAGTCAGAAACAACATATTGTTTCAAACCAAGTTGAAGGACGAAGAGCTTTCTAATGCACAGAGCTTTATATATATATATATATTAGTATTTGGGGGAGTGATAACTTATTCTGAAGTATTGTATAGAATGGGAGCTTTTTCTTTGTTTCTGTAGGACTGAAACACCCTAATCGATGATGTAAATATGTCTCCAAATTCTAGTTGACTTAAAAAAAATTTCATTGAAGCCCTGGCTGGTAGCACAGTGGATAAGGCTCCGGCATGCAAACCTGAAGGTCGCTGTTTCGATTCCCCAGTCAGGGCACGTAACCAGGTTGCAAGCCAGGTCTCCAGCCAGGTCCATGGTGGAGGCAGGTGAAAGGCAACCATACGTTGATGTTTCTCTCCCTCTCTGCCTCTCTCCCTTCCTCTCTCTGAAAATAATAAATAAAATCTTTAAAAAATAAAAATTAAAAAAAAAATTGCATTGAAACATTTTTTTTACCCCTTTGTCAGACTATGTTGCTTGTCTGATCACCTAAGTTTCCCCTCTCCCAACCTTCCCTTTCGACTCCTTGCGGTTACAGAGAATTCTTACTTTCCTAATGATTCTTTCTGGAATAGTCTGAAGTATAACATGAAAATGGTTGTGTAAGAAAAAATACACGCTTGTAGAAACAGCTTTTTTATGAGTTTGTTTTAACATTTGTATTGGTCATTAAACTACAAATTGGTATAAAATTCATATGCATGGTTTAAATAGCTCAAGTTACGGTTTTGTTTTCTGAGTATTAAACCTTTTTCATGTTGAATAAATGAATGCACAGCAGGATATTATACAAAGGGGGTTTAAAAGTTTTTAAATTGATATTCTTGTAAAGTTAGCCATACTGAAATTTCCCTTCTTATATTTAAGAAAATTAAAATGCCTTATGAAGTATTATAAGATGTTTTAAGAATTTTGTTCTTATGGATAGAATCAGTTTAAGAAACTATATTATTGCTCATAATTAGTTTAATAATATCTGTGAACTTTGAACCTATACTTTCCCCAACTGATTTTTACCCATCCCCCCTGTGGAAGGATCTTACAGCTTAGATTTAAACAGGTTGGTCCATTTACTTAGTTCACTCATGCTTAGGATTGTGATTACAAATAATTAAATAATAAATAACAATGGCTTTAAAGGAGTGAGCCTTTGTGTTTCTAATTTAATCAGTGGAGGTATGCAGCTGGCTACAGCTTTTCCCTTGGCCTTTGCTTCATTGGAAGATGACTGTTGGAGCTCCAACCCTAAAAACAGGAAGAAGAGGTGAGAAGGGGAGACAGGTGTAATTTATAAAGCAAGAAGGCATCTGCTTGTTTTTCATTCAATAGAACTGTGTCACATGAACTCTCATAGTAATAAGGGAGAGTAGGAAAGGTATTGGAGAAAACCAAGAAAAAAGATTGTAGCATTGGGTGGAGACACCAACAGTGCTTGACTTAGTACGTAAGTGCAGTATTTTTTTACTGAAGTTTGATCACTTTCAGAGATTCCGATAGATAAATGTTAATCAAGTGGCATATCTGTTTAGCTGAAATAAAGCAAAGTTTAGTGTAGGCTCTCTTCATTTCTTGCACTTTGCTCCAACCCTCAGAAGCAAAAGTAAACATTGCAAAAATTACCTTTATAGTACCTCTGTACTCACTGAAATATAAGGAGCATGTCCCTTTAGCTTTAGGTTCAAGTATATGTATCCAAGGCTTCCTTTAAACAGTTTACTAAGCATCAATAATAGGTGACTTAACATTTGTTTTATTGAAGAATGGTTTTCAAATAGATTTTAAATTGAGAAATATGCTGTAATGAATAATGACCAGTAGCAGATTGCATTCTAATTGAATTAGAATAATTTTAACAGTAATTAAAGTTAACATCTTATTTAAAGCAAAGCATTCTCTAATATCTTCTTCCATACCTAGGATTAAATGTACAGGGTGTGCGCAATCAATTGGCAAAATTTTAGTAAAATAAACAACATACCACAAAAGTATTATATTTTAAAATAAATTTATTCCTATATATAAATACATAAACATTTTTTAAATTGTTCAAAAAAGTCTCCATTTGCTGCAATAATAGACTTTGGAATCTTGAGCACCCTTTAATTAACTTTTGTTTATCCATGGACATCATCCTGTTTTCAGTCTTAGCTTTAACAGCCTCTATAGGAATGAGGTTCTTTATTAAATTCTCTTACAAACGCTGCATACATAATAGTCTATAAAGGATTTACATCTGGTGAACTAGGAGGCCAGATTTCCTTTGACCAGAATTCAGGAACATTGACGCTGAGAAATTCTTACACCTTTTTGGCATTACATGCTGGTGCACCATCTTGTTGGAAGATAAAATGACGTCCATTTGTGACTTGCTTCACCCATGGTACAACTACTTCTCTCAAAACCTTAAGGTAAACATCCTGGATCTTCATCGATGATCTGGATTCTGTGTACAATATCTGGACTTGTACGATCCGTGTGTAGCTTATGCATTTTCCTTGTTGGTATGGAGACAGCAGGATCAGCATCATACACTTTCACATTGTAAACTGTAGATAAAGGGATGTTATTGAAGTCCACAATTACCTTAGCAATTTTCCAGAAGTGATGGTTGCTCTAACATTGTATTCCTTCAACATGATGGTTGCCCTCAGAATTTAATACTTTATATCTGAAACAATGATGTTAAATTATAACCTTAGAAACATTTTTTTTCAAATTTAATAAGCACGTAAAATAAGGAGATGCAAAGTTATTGCCAATTGATTGGGCATACCCTGTACTTTCTCTTGGCAGTGTTGCCACTTTGACACTGAACCAGTATCTTTAGTGTACTCTTTTTATTTTGGAATTCTTTTTCATTAACTACCTAGTTTCTCCAAAGGAAAGGAGTGTTAGCTGGAGTCCCAGAGTCAATGAAGAACACTCCTTTCCTAGGGCTACCATAACAAAATGCCACAGACTGAGTGATTTAAACAGCAAAATTTTATTTTCTACAAGTTGGAAGTCCAAGATTAAGGTGCTGGAGAATTGATTTTCTCTCAGGTTTTTCTCCTCAGCTTTCCAGTGGCCACCCTCTTTCTGCCTCTTCTCACACTATTTCCTGTGTGCACAGACACTCTCAGTGTATCCACATTTCCTCTTATGAGCATAATGGTCAGATTGGATTATCATACTCTGATGGCCTCATTTTAACATTACATCTTTAACAGCTCTCTCTTTAAATACAGTATAGTCACATGCTAAGGTACTAGAATTTAGGGCTTTAACCTTTGAATTTTGGGGAACACAAGTCAGCCCCAAACAAGATCCTTATTAATTAAGGAAGAATTAGGACTTCAAAGTTCCACAAGCTTATGAGGGAAGTTCTGAATGTAAAACTTTTATAATATCACATTCTTGGAAAACATTTCATTAATAAAGTTTACTGAGCATTCGTAAACTTGGTTTGAACATACCCTATCAGTGTCCATTTCCAAATGAATAAGTAAGGGTGCTCTGATTTAAGAATATTCTATTTAAAAGGTACTTAAAATTTCAGATTGAGAAAGGTGCCCGCTACTTCTTTATTTGGCCACCCCTTGCATATTTGTTACTACCAAAGAAGAAGAAATATCCTGAGCCTGTATTTGAAAATGGAAGGTAAGGAAGAAGACAGAGAATGCTTTGGTAATCTGAATTTTAATTTCAAACAGTATTATGTATATACATGCACATGTATATATATATGTGTGTGTGGGATGGCTACCTATGCTTGAGCTAATATATATGCCTTAGGTACATTGTATTAAGTAAACTTTTTAATGGGTTGTGTTAAGTAAACTTTTTAATGGGTTGGTTTGGCTTTTAGGAACCCAGTCATAATTTATTTATATTGATATTTCAAGTTCTTTCAAATAATCAAAAAAACTGATTTTTAAAATAGAGCCTATTCATCAATTATCAGTTAGAAACTGTCTCTATAAAAAACATACTAGGTAGCAGCTGAGGTTGTAGTTCCTAATTACTAGTTCTGCAGAAGTAGAAAATAATGATAACTTTTATTTAACAGTGTGTTTTGAGGAATAAAGCACAAATTGGCAGTGTTTTCCTGGACTTAAGGCCCAGGGGAGGGTTTGTTCCAACAGCACAGCTGTGTTTTTTAAAAATAACTAATTATTTTGAGCTGGCATTTGCTGGAGTTAAGATACATATTACAGAAATTTTCCCTTGAATTTTGTAGCCATTAACATTAAGAGGTGTGACACACAAATCTCTGGGAGCTCCTGGCAGAATTTTTTAAAAGAGACCTTCAATTTAGTTTTAGAGGAAAAAGCAATGCAAGTTGGACAAATTTTACAAATATAATTTGTAAAATACAATTTTTCAAATATAAATTCCCATTATGCTCTTTTCATCATTTTTATGAAGTTCACCTTTCTTCATTGTTGACTGCCTTCTTCATTTCTCTTAGCTAACAATCACTTTAACCCTCAGTATACCTGGAAATTTTTCATCACTGTCTTGTCACTTTTATTTTTTATTTCCATTTTTAATTTTTGAATATGGTAAGTCATTTTACGAATAATTTTCAAAAGAACAAAGGAATAATGAAAAATTTTCATTAGAAATTTTAATTAAACTATAAAATAGCAATGCAACCCAATTTTAAAAATCAGCTTTTTTGAGACATAATTGACATACAATAAACTATACATATTAAAATGGTATTTTTTTTTAAAAGATTTTGTTTGTTACTATTTCTAGAGAGTGGGGAAGGGAGAGAGGCAGAGAGGGAAAGAGACATCAATGTATGGTTGCCTTTCACCTGCCTCCAGCTACAGACCTGGCTGGAGACCTGGTTTGCAACCTGGTTATGTACCTTGGCTGGGGAATTGAACCAGCGACCCTTGAGTTCGCAGGCTGGCACCTTATCCACTGTGGTACTGGTCAGGGTTAAAATGGTACATTTTTTTCAAGCTTTGACATAATGTAGACATCTGTGAAATCATCACTATAATCAAGATGGTGAATAGACACATTAGGCCCAAAAGTTTCTTCAAGCTTCTTTTCAATCACTTCTTCCCATCCTTCCCTACCCCTTTTTCTCCCAGGCTACTACTCCTGGTTTGAGTTTTGTTATATAGATTTTTCTAGAGTTCTATATAAATAAAATAATAGTTGTTATTTTTTGTTTTGTTTTTAGCCTGATTTCCTTCAGATTATTTGGAGACTTATCTACATTATTGTCTGTATTAGTAGCTCATTTCTTTTGGTTGCTTTAGTAGTTTTCCATTATATATATAACACATTCGATTTTTCAGGTATTTATATGCAAGTGTGCCATGTCCTTTGAATATAACTAACCATTCATTAGCTAACATATATGAACATGCAGTATATATCCATTTGGTGCATACTGATTATAGATGTCAAATAGGTTTTGGTCTTTGTAGTAGGGAGGACATTCATTTGTCTTTGATCTTTCATTGTAAAGATCATTTTTATATTTATTGACACCAATTAGAGTGATCAATCTAGTGAGTTTTTTTATTTTTGCATCATCTGTGTCCTTCCATTCACCCTGTGTGTACAGCTACCTTCAACAAATATCTGCTTAACTGCACAAAGCAAATCATGTTGCATAAATATAAAAAATTAGAGGGGACTGTTACACTTGCTTTTAGGATATGAGGATGGTTCAAGTTCTTGTCACAAAATGTTATGATAAAGTCCTAGACTAAGTGGATGAAAATTCAGTATTTACTTTTTTGTCCTTAGTTTTCACTCATCTATTTTTTTAAAAGATTTTATTTATTATTTTTGGAGAGAGGGGGAGAGAGACATCCATGTATGGTTGCCTTTCACCTGCCTCCAGCTATGGACCTGGCTGGAGACCTGGCTTCTAACCTGGTTATGTGCCCTGTCTGGGGAATCGAACCAGTGATCTTAGGGTTTGTATCCACTGCGCCACCAGCCAGGGCTCATCTATTTTAAAAAAAAATTTTTTTGGTTCATTTTTATTATTTACACTGTTAGAGATGTCCCCATTTCCCCCCCTCTTTGCCAACTCCCTTCTACCCTTGTTTCCCCCTTTACCTCTGGCCATCACCACACTTGTGTCTGTGCCGATGCATTATGTATATACACATTCTTTGGCTAGTTACTTCACTTTCTTTCATCCAGTCCCTTCCTTCTGACAGCTGTCAGTCCGTTCCATGTATCTATGCCTCTGTTTCTATTTTATGCATCACACTCATCTATTCTTGAGTTCCAGGAAATTCATTTGGAATGTTGTCATCTGAAGACTTGTAATTTCAGATTTCACTTACACAATAAAATTAACTGTCATGATTAATATACAGGTGCTACTGTTGTTTTCACCTTCTGATCAGCTAATAATTATAAAATGTGTTCGGCAGTTTTCTTCTCTACCACATTATTGGTAGTATGCAGAAAAGAGTTAACATAACCTAAATTGCTATCATTAAGAAGGCCTGCTTACAAATTTTGTCCTTGACTTGTGTCTGGGAACTAGATTTCAGGAAGGTCCCCACAACTAACTGATAAGAGTGGTTCATTGTGCCTAAAAGTGCAAACAATATGGTTTATTCTGAATACTTCTTCTGGGAGTCTGGAATTTTGACCTGTGCTAGATAGAGGGCTAGGCTCCAGACCATCCCCAGAATCCTGAGTCTTTCACAGTCTTTCCTGGTTGGCAATGTTTTCATATGTGTTAACATAACTTGTAGCTGGGAAAATTAAGGGCATCTTGTGTGACTACTAGGAGCGAACTGTGTAAGTTCACACCTGATTGATTTCCCTCTAGACTTTACTCCATGAACATTTATTGATTTTTGCTTTGTATCATTTTACTATAATAAATGATATTTGTAAGACTAATCAGTCTCATAAGTTATAAGTCCTCAAAATCGTTGGACCTTGGGTTTTTTTCCCAATCCAGGAAGGAAGTTAAAAATTCTGAATTCCCAACCGTAAAAAAAATAAACTATGGCCCTGGCTGGTAGCACAGTGGATAAGATGCCGGCCTGCGAACCCAAAGGTCGCAGGTTGGATTCCCCAGCCAGGGCATATAACAAGGTTGCAAACCAGGTCTCCAGTCAGGTCTGTGGCTGGAGGCAGGTGAAAAGCAACCATACATTGATATCTCTCTCCCTCTCTGCCTCTCTCCCTTCCCCTCCTTCTGGAAATGATGAAATAAAATCTTTAAAAAAAAAAAAAAAAAAGTAATATAAAAATCTTCAAAATAAATAAATAAATAAACTATAAAAGTAAAGGTAGTATCTAAAGGATAATATAGTAATAACTTATTTCAAGATAGAATGAATTGTATTTTATATATAAAAAAGTAAACATCCTCTTTATTAGATAGAAAACCTTAAGAAAAAACAAAAATTAAAAGAAGTAATTCTTGCAAACAATTAGAATGGCTTAACACACATGCACACATCATATACCATCATTAAACTCTGATGGTATGCCAAAGGTTTAAAAAGAGTACTTTATTAGTCATTTGCATGCTATGTAAAATTTGCATTTATTAAGTAAAAGACAAACCAATATGTAAGAAATATACATTAGATGTAAAGAATATCTACATAGTGTTAAGAATAATCAAAGAATACTACCTAGTTTTTTATATCTCCTGTTTATCCCATTAGATACCATCCCATTTCTTTTCTATTCAGTAATCATAACTTTAAATTCTGTATTTGGAATTCTTTGGCTTTTCTTTATAATTCTTAAATAATAAATAGTATAGTTTTGTACATTTTTGAACCGCTGAATAATGATATGACTTCATTTCTTCTGCTTGTTTTTCTTTTCACTGATTTATAGGTGGTTTTAAAAATATACTTATTACTTATGAAAGTTAATAATACCTTTTCTCATTCCATGGCTTGTAGTCTTTTTGTCCAGTGGTTTTGTGTGCGTGTGTATCTTGATGATTGGAATCATGTAATTTTAATATCAAACTACCAGACTTTTCTATTAAGGTTTACACATTTTATGTCTGTTCTGAATGTTCTTTGACAATGGGAACTCAAAAGATAGTCTCCTTTCTTGGGTTTTAGAAATTTTATAGTTTTGACTTTCACATTTAGGTCGTTTAAAACTGCCTGAAATTAATTTTTGTTTTGGTAGGATACAGAGTATTCATTTCATTTTTTTTTTTTTTTAATGGCTATCCAGTTGTCCCACAGTGTCATTTATAGACATTCTTTTCATTCTCCCAGTAATCTAATTGTTTATTTCCATATTATTTTATATTCTGTATACATGGTGGGACAACATAGGTTGGTTTGTATGGAAAATAATACAATAATAAATAATACCTTTGTAAACCTACATTTGCCACACCCTCTGTAATACTTGTAAATAATGACAACTTTTACATTTTTATAATGCTAAATTGCTGGTAAGAGGGGCTCTCATTTATATTTTCAGTCATGTTAGAGTTTGTTTTTCCACATGCTCATCAGCACTAGGCATCATCAGGCACTTACGTTTTTGTTGATCTACCCAGATATTAAGGGTATTTATGAGTTGGAGGGTGAACATCTTTTAATGTTGTCTATTGGCTGTTTTTAATTCTTTTTTAAATCAATTGTTGGTTCATGCCTCTTACTCATTTTAAAAGTTGATTTGTAAGATTTTATTACATATTTACAAACTAGCCTTTTATAATATAATCAGGCTCCCCCTAAACCAGTTATAGTTTTCTTTTTAAGTTTCTGATATAAAAGTTTTAAACTGTCTTAAAATTTATTAGACTTTTTTTGTTTGTTTTGTTTCTAGATTTTGTTTCTGACTTAGACTTCATTCTGAGAATGAGAACAAATTAACCTATGTTTTTGTTTTAGTAATTTTTGGCTCAGGTTTTTATATTTAGGTCAATGAGCTAAACAGTCTTTCCCTTCCTAGCTCTCATATCCTGGAGTAAGACTTTAAAATATAATTTGATTAATAGTATATCCTGCAATGTTGCTAAATTTAATTATTGCATTTTTGTAAATTCCTTGGATTTTTTAAAAAACAATCGTGTCTTTGCAAATGGAAACAGTTTTACTTCTTCCTTACTGTTTTTCATGCTTTTTATTTATGAGCCATGCATCATTTTGAATAGAAGTGAGAAGAATGAGAATCCTTTGCCTTGTTCCCTGTCTTAATGAGGGGGATGTTTAACATTTCACCATTAGATGTATTAGTTCTGTGGCTTTAATAGCTTATCAGTTAAAATTGTTCTGAAATATAAGTTTGCTGATAATTTTATTATGACTCAGTGTAATATTAGGTCATATGTCTTACACAGATCATATGTCTATTGAAATGATCATGTTTTTCTCCTTTTTCCTGTTAATATTGAGAACTACACTGAATTTCTTCCCTTTTTTTTTTTTCCCCAGATGTTTAACTTGGCCTGGGTGTGATAAGTCCTATGTAGTCATGATGTGTTATCCTTTGGATTATTCTTTTCATAGTAAATTTTCTACTTTTTAAAAAAAGGATTCTTCCATATGTTTATGAAGAATGTTGGGCCACTATTTTCTTCTTTTGTAATGTCTTTGTCAGGTTTAATATTAACGTTATGCTGGTCTCATATTTGAAAAATGTTCTTTCTGTTTTCTGAAAGAATTTGTGTAGGAAAGGATGCTTTTTTCCTAAAATTGTAGAACTTACATTTGTGTCTGTAGTCTTCTCTGTGAGAATAATTTTGATAACAAATTTGATTTATTGAGTAGATACTGATTTCTTGAGTAGATTTACTGTTTCATATTGTATCAGAATATTCTTTGTAGTAAGAAGTATCTTTCAAGATATTTCTTGATTTCATCTAATCTGTTGAATTACTCGGCCTAAAGTAGTCCATAATCATTTTTTTAATATATTCTTAAGGTTTTATTTTGATGATAATCTCTTTCATTTTTAATATCGGTGACTTAATTCTTTTTTCTTAGTCTAGAAAAGGGTTTATCCATTTTGTTGATCATTTGACTTTGAGTATTCTCAGTTGTTTGCTTTCTATTTCATTGATTACTTCCTGTTACTATTTCTTTCTTTTCTTCTCTTGGTTTACTTTAGTATTTTGTAGCCTCTTGGAGTCGGTTCTTAGCTCACTGATTTTAAACTTTTCTAATATAAGCATTTAAAGCAACAGATTCATTCTAAGTACTTGTAAAGTTGAGGAACAACCCACAAGGTGGCTTTCACTTCTCATACTGGTCCAAGGTCCCCAAGACCGCTCATAAATTCAGTAATTTGATAGAACTCATAGAATTCATTGAAAGCTGTTAGACTGGTTAGGTTTGTTACAATGAAGGATACAGATTAAAATCAGCTGAGGGGAAGACCCATGGGACAAAGTCCAAGAAAGTTCCAAACATGGAGCTTCCAGTTGTTCTCTGTGTGATCACGAGCAACTTAAACTGTATGGCAACGATGTATAGGGTGCATGTGATCAATTGGTAATAACTTTGATCTCTTTATTTCAGGTGCTTCTTATTAATTTTGAAAAACTGTTTCTGAGGTTATGATTTAACATCATTGTTTCAGATATGAAGTATTAAATTCTGAGAGCAACCACCATGTCAAAGGAATATGATGTTACAGCAACTATAGTTTCTGAACTGTGTGCAGGGCAAGTTGCTAAGGAAATTGTGGACTTCAATAACATCCCTTTACCTACAGTTTACAATGTGAAGAGGTGTATAATGCTGATCCTGATGTTGTCACAGCAACAAGGAAAACACATAAAGTCCATAAGGATTGCACAAGGCCAAACATTGTACACAGAATCTAGGAGGTCATCAATGAAGATCCAGGATGTTTACCTTGACATTTTAAGAGAAGTAGTTGTACCATGGATGAAGCAAGTCGTAAATGGGTGTCATTTTATCTTTCAACAAGGTGATGCACCAACACATAATGCCAAAAAGGTGCAAGAATTTCTCAGTGTCCATGTTCCTGAATTCTGGTCAAAGGAAATCTGGCCCCCTAGTCCACCAGATGCAAATCCTTTAGACTATTATGTATGCAGCATTTGTGAGAGAGAAGTTAATAAACAACCTCATTCCAATAAAGAGGCTGTTAAAGTTAAGACTGAAAATAGGATGATGTCCATGGATAAAGAAAAGTTAATTAAAGGGTGCTCAAGATTTTGAAGTCGAACCGAGTCTATTATTGCAGCAAATGGAGACTTTTTTTGAACAATTAAAATAATAAATGTGCATATATATATATATATATATATGAATAAATTTATTTCAAAATATACTTTTGTGGTATGTTGTTTATTTTAATAAAAATTTTGCCAATTGATTGTGTGCATCCTGTATAGTAATGCACATCATATATTTCCAACCAGAGAAACTGAACCCAAGTCTTGGTACCAGAGTTATCAGTGGAGTTCAGTCACATCTATATGGTATGTCCCCAGCCAGGTTAGAAATTAAGCTCATACTGAATGACCCAAATCCCCCACAATGAATTAAATTGTTACTATCTTGTGGGTCACAAGGCCCCTAGGTAGACAGAGACACTCATATCAGCAGGACATTCTAGGAGCTTTCCTTCCAGGAGTTGAGGAAAAGGCCAGATTTTACTTTGGGCCAAGTTCAATTCTTTATGCACGAAACTGCTTTAGTTTCATTCACCAAATTTTAAACTTTAATATTCATTAAGTTCTGAAATGTTTTCAATGTCCTTATTGAGTTCTTTTTCAAACCACAAGTTTTAGCAGATACTGTTTGTTTCCAAGTTAGTTCTGTGTGGTCAGAGAAATTACTTTCTGATTTCAATCCATTTAAATTTATGACTTGTTTTATGGCCTAGCAGATGGTTTGGTCCGTCTTGGCAAATGTCATGTCCACCAAAAAGAATGTATTGTATTCAGCTGTTGGGTATAATATACTGTTAGTTCAGATGATGATAATCTGTTTGTCATTACCTAATATTTGTGTCAGTTGCTGATCAAAGAGTATAAATCTCTTACTAAGATAATGGAATTAACCGATTTCTCCTTTGAATAATTTTTGTTTTACTTTGTATATTTTACAGCTCCTTTCCCAGGTGCACACATTTATGGTTATTATATCTTCCTGGTGAATTAAATTTTTATCATTTTGAAATATCTTTTTCTTTAATATTATGTCTTGAGGTTTGTTTTATCAGATACTAATATAGCCACTCCAGCATTTTTTTTTTTTAATTTTATTGTT